>JALLPD010002011.1:0-10905 GCA_036940065.1 Cyclotella cf. meneghiniana | reverse complement strand
TTCCCTGACCTTGCAGCATGATCTTTTTGTGGGTCCAGTGTTCGATTCCCTGACCCGATCATCTGTTTTGGGCCCGTAGTATCTGTGGCCTATGTCAGGCAATTTTCCTTACAAGGAAATTATCGTACGAACATCATTGAGAATAAAATGTTAGTAGTGGTGTGACGTGGTTGCCAATACTTATTCTGATCACCACCATCAGTAGAATCAAAATGGCGGACACACCCTCATCAAACACTGGCCACCTCCCCTCTCTAAAATCAATCCAACCCTTTCTTTTATGTTCACCACCCCTCATTCTTTGACAGTATTGTTGTCATGGCAATATGTGGTTGTGAGGGGGGACTCGTCCCATGGTTCCATCAAACGAATGATGACACAACTCAAACACCACCACCACATTGCTCTCTGAAGCTGACTAAGATGCCATCTTTGCTACATCAGACAAGTGTATTACAATAAAGGTTTAAAAGGACTATTGTGTGTGACTAATATGGTTTATCACATTTATTTTTTCTGATTATCCTGATATCTTTGACAATGCCACTGTAATCATCTCACAGGAACAATGAGATGATCCTGCACTGTATTGCTACCATCAAGACTATTGTGACCGTATATATTGAGGGCTGGATGTCAACTACTTTCTGGCACTTTGATCAGGGATGATGAAGAAGGGCAATGGCAAGATTTTATTGTATTCTTACATCTCAAAGTTTTATGATAAAATTTTGTATGGCTCAAAGGTTGAGGGAGCACTATCTGTCTCTTGTGTTTTATTATAAGATTGGTACATTCTGTTCTGATTCACAAAAGTATTGGCCCAGGCAAAGAAACAGAGAAACACAGATAAGAGAGAAGCCAAGCTGTAAGGTGCATCTTCCTCTCACTGATAGTATTGTTGAGAGGGAGACGTTTGTGTGCGTGTTTTTTGTGTATGTGGCACCTTATCACTTGTTTATGCAATGATGATTGTATTTGCATCCACAGCATCATGAGTTTTATTTTGGATCCAATGTATTCAATACAACGAAACAAAGATGGACAAGGCAGGTAAATTTGTGCAGGAGAAAGATGTTTACTCTAATCCTTTGGCTGGTCAGGGCTAAATTTTTTTACTGTCTTAGGGCTTATTTCTCTCTTCATCAGGAATACTTGGACAAGACAGCCTTTTTGACCCCTGGAGTACAGTTGAGGAATGCAGCTAAGACATTTGCACAACAAGTTGGTGAGATTACAAAGAGAAAATATGAGATGGTGTAACATTATTGTGCCTTTCCCATTTCATCATTTTTGCTCTGGGTGAAGGCAGGAGTGCATATGCCACTTCAGCCACCATTCTTTGTCCCCAGTTCACCACCATTGCATGCCATGGCGAGGGGAAGATGTTAGACATTTATTTTCAGTTTGCCACAATTTGTTAAGTCTCAAGGATCCAAACTTGCTGGATTTTGACTCCCTGTCCTCATCAAAAGAACACAAATGCGGGCTTTGTCTTTGATACCCTTGATTTGATCTTTGGTTGGATTAATAAGGCCCATGGTGATTCCTCCCATGAAACTTATTGTGTTTTATCCATGCTACTTGACTCCATTGTTCATCATTCTGACTGGATTCATGGACAAGGACACTAGCCATCACTTCAGTCATGTACTGATTCTCTCTTTTCTTTTGTCACTAGAGCAGAAGGTGAAACCTGTCACTTTGGATTCAAATGCACATGTGATGATAGTGAATAAAGGATTCTGCCACATGTTGCACACATGTGACAGATCAAGAATGTCAAGGATCTTGTGATAAGATTAAGAACAAAGTGAGAGGGTATGCAGAAGAATTTGAATATGATAGTTCATGAGGCACTCAACAAAAAGGTTGAGGCAAGTGACAACATCAATACTTCTCTCTTCAGCAAAAGGCTGGGTGACATGGAGAAGAGGCTGACAGAGAAGGAGATAGTCTTGACACTGTACAGACAGCTGAACCAACTCATACTATCTGTCCTAACCTTATTGATGCTTCAGAGGATCCTGTTGTTGCAATGAATAATCAATTTTGTTGTTCTGGCAAATGTTGGTGTGTGTCACAGTCCTCTTGATTCCTATGGGATACTTTCTGTTTAAGGGGATGGTACATGTGGCATAAATGTTTGGTATTTTTTTCAAATACTGTTACTTACCACATTAAGCCTTTTTGAGTATTCCTCTCATCTCTCTTGTTGCCATTTGGCCTTCACTACCCCAGATCTATTGATCCACCCCTCACTGTGAGTCCTTTTATTTTGATGTTTTTAATCATTTTTATTGAATCTTGTCAAAAAGTATTATCAGTGTCTCCACCAGTGGTTTGACACACAGCTCGCTGTTCTTGTTGCTCTTTGGCCATTGCTGCAGCAGATCTATTGACCCACCCTGATCTGCTAGTCATTTGTTTTCATATTTTTGTTCAACTTTTTTCATTGAATCTTGTCAAAAAATATTGTCACTGTCCCCACCAATGGTTTAACCCAGAGCTCCTTCCCCACCACCCTAACAACTTACCAATCACTGCTGCAGATCTATTGATCTCTCTGCCCCATTTGTCCATTTGTTTTCATATTTTATTCAATTTTGCCCATTGAGCTCATTGAATCCTAGATTTTAGCCACATAAAAATGATATATCCACTGCCCCTGACCTCAACCACCCCCACCTGCCACTCCTCCAATCTACAAAAGGTTAGTATATTGTCGGATTATTACTACAATCTCTTTTTCATTTTTAGCTGAACATTTGTCACTGCAATTTTAAGGCAAACAATCCAATCCCCCATAATAGGTTTTAGTTGCCACAAGACCTATCTTCATCCTCATCCTCATCTTCTTTGTGAGAGGAGGCTATACTCATTGCCAACCTGAGGCCAACAGAAGACAAGATATTGCATCTGACAAGTCTTCTAATAATGAGGAGAATGAAACTTTCTCTGAACTGGCAAAGCAAGATGAGCAGTCAGTTAGAAAAGCACATTGCCATCAGGATGAGGATAAGGATGAGGATGAGGAAGGGGGGGGGCATGTCTGACATGGAGAAGCCAATAGATGGAGTGGTTGAATGACACCCCCCCTAACAGTCTCAAATTGGTTTGGGATGGTGACAAAATTGTTAGAACTACTGATTCTGAAACTAGAGGCTGTCCTACCCATGCATAGAGGCCCTTGTGTATACAAGGCGGAAGTATGTATCAAAAGGGCTGATAACCTTTGTATGTAGGATTGGCTAGCAACCAGTAGTTGAGTACTGATGTAGTACTGAGTCCTACTTAAGACCTATGTACTAAAAGTGATCACCTCAGTCTAAATGAGTGGTACAAGATAGGTATGCACACTTGGAGTGGTACCTTTCACTGAATACCTGTCCGAGTCATATGTGATTACACTGTACACCGGTATTTCTGTGGTATCTGAGAAGCATGTTCAGTATATCTCCACTTTTGGTATTTAAAGGTCACAGCCTTGAGATACATCAATATCTCTGAGAAAGCTGTGGTGTGGACTGCATGTTCATGGAGATCCTCTGGCTGACGGAACAATCAAAGAGAGAGTTTGCTAGCAGTTTCAGTTTAATTATAATTTCTTTTTGTCATCAACTTTCAATCATCTCCTTAATCCACCCAATTCATGCTTAACTGACCATTAGGTCAGAGGCAAGATATGGAGGTGTGGCCACTTAACCACACATGGAGTGGTTGGAATCACACCAAGCCTCTTGGACATGCCGTTGGGGGAGGGAAAGACATCAGGGGTTTCAAACGTGCACCTCTGGCTTGGAATAGAAGCTATGCATGGATATTTTCAAAAGAAAGGGCATGAGAGCTTCACAAAAGTCTCATCATCATGATAAGATGTCAATCTCCATAGATGAGAAAGAGCAGGATGCACAAAATATATATAGCCAAGAGAAGGAGGCCATCAGGCAAGGAGATGCAAGGGATCCATCTCCACTGAATCTATTCATATTATGGATTCTTTAGATGCGGATCAATCCACTCTGACATCTCATAAGCATGGGCACAGAAGCCTGCAACTATTTTTCTAAATCTTTTCCTTTCTATCATTATTCTACTTTTCTTTCCATTTCACAAATGTGTTTTCATTACACGTCCAATAAACAGGGGGGGTTATACCCAAGAATCTTGTCCTGTAAAACATTGGTGTGTTTTAGAAATGGAAGCCAAAGGATGAGGAAGAGTTGTCTTCGACATTTGCCCATTATCTTGATGCTCACTCACTTCCCTTCTTGCCTGCAGCAGATCCCTCTTTCACCAAATTTTACTAAATTCTTGGGTAACAAACCACAAATATGAGCCTCCCAAAAGGTATTATTTGGCTGGGAATCTGCTTCATGCCCATTTTGCATCCTATCAGAAGAATGACATGGATAGTCTGCTTGCAGATGTGGATACTTATTGAATTGGTATCTTTGGATTTCCACCATGTGAAAACTCCAATGATGGACATCCTTACAAGCTCACCTAACAATCCACATTGTGTTCTTAATGTTGTTGACTGCAGCAAGCACACAATGAAAGATGGTCAAAAGGATGCTTTGTTCAGTGCAACTTGTTCATCATGAAAATGATTGTTCCTCACAAAGACAGAATTAGTGCTGTTAGTTTTGATGAGCTTCTAATGTCTAAAACATAGCAGACTTGTTCAAAGTGCATTTCCCTGCAATAACTGTGATACAAGGAGTTTAGCACACCATTGCTACAATGATTGGAAGGTGGACTCGAATATGCCAAATCAAGGATCTCTGTCATTTCACTAAGAAGGTGAGTAAGTTTCTTTTTCTTGTTTTTCTGTTGAATTGTAGCTAACATTTGTTTTTGTTTTTGTAATGAGGTTTATAACATCTTTGGGAACATCTGTTGTGCCCCCTATGCAGTCTTTTCCAGTGCATCAAAAATTCACAACAATGGTAAGAGTTGGAGTTCATAAAGCCATGAGACTGCAGAATGGGGGGTGAGGCTATTCAGTTGCTAAGGATAGTTAGGTTGAAGAATGCTTTGTCAGAATGGTCATCAGCAAAGCCTTCAAAGACATGAAATAGTTTGCTATTGTGGGAGAGATACTTTAAATGAGGGCTTCTGTGACTTGTTGTGGTATATGTGTACAATATTGCATCCCATGCATTGTTTGTTAAGACAGCCTGACATGGAGATTGAAGGCACTGACAAAGACAAATCAGCCATCTCCCCACAATCAATTGATAAAGTATCTGATGGGTTGAACAGTGATAGCTGTCCAGCTCTAAAGTTGAAGATAGCATATGACAGAGACCTGGACTTTTATATTCCAAATGCTATAGGAGAATTGCTGACATTTTATTTCATTCAACATCATTCTCTGAAGGTACTTTTATTTTTGTGACAGGTCATTATTCATTGGACAAATCTGATGACAATGATGATGAAGGGAGTGATGACAATGGTGATGATGCCTCAGCAGTCAGTTATGACTCCATGGGAGAGAATATCATGTCTAGACTGAGTTCTGATACATTTGACATCTTCAAATGTTGGATGTCCAATACATGGGAGTATAATGAACTCCTGAACCCCCTGTTATGGCTTTTACTTTAAATATGGAGAATAAGATCCAGAGGACAGGTTGGCCTGTGAATGGTAAATTTCCAAAATATTTGCACCCAACCACTTTCTTCTGAAAGAGGAACAAGAACAGGAAGAAGCTAGGTTGATCAACAAGTTTTGGCAAGAGCATAATGACTTCTGGACCAAGCAGGGATACTCCAAGAAAAGACACGTCTAGATCATTGCTGAGAATCCAGATTGTATTGTCCATGAATGGCACAAGAACTACTCAATTCCATTCACCAAGGTACTTGGAAAGCTGGTGAGAAAGACGTCCTCAAATGTATTAGGACTGGGAAACATAGCAGTGCTGGATGGTCACCAAGTGCAATAAGGATGGGCATAGAGCCAATTTTGGGCTAGAGAAGACCAAGAAACAGGCTGTAATTGTTGTGGAATACAGCCATGAAAAGTCAGCTCTTCATAGCCAGGCCAACCAAATGGCTGATAACTTGTACAAAAATAAGGATTTCAAACAGTTTTGTGGGAATGGTCTTTGGTAGGAAAGGAAGAGGATTCCCCTTCATTGTTTAGAGCATGGCATGACATCTGGGAGTCATTGCAGCTGAAGAGCAGAGGAGATGATTGCTTTGCAGCTACCCTGACTGAAAAATGTGGGGCCTTAGTTTCATGACATTGATGATCCTTTGAATGGATTCTCTTGTGTAGATAATGGTTTTACTGTCAAAGACAACTTTTGAAATTGGATGAGAATGCTTGAGAGAAGCCTGTCAAGGGATATGTTTAAGTCTTTCCTTTCTTCAGAATATGATATCAATAAACCACACCGCAAGCAGCCTCAAAAGTACTGGATGCTACAAGAGTTGCTCAAGATTGTGATTTTATAGTATGGTGGATGATTACTACATGTAGGGTCCAGATGACCGAGGAAATATGTCAGAAGATTTATTGGAATGATGATAGACAAGATGGCAGAATTGGATGAATATAAGACCAGAACAACGAGAATGAAGAGGCCAGATGGTGGAGATGGTGAAGAGAAAGTGAACAAACATAAGAAGAGGAGGAAGGGTTAATAGTTGTTTTTTCCCTATTTTCCATACATAATTGGTTCCTGTGGGTGCCGTTTTTCAACACTATTTTAGCAATAGATAAATATAATTTGAGTGGTTACTTCTTGTTATTGTAAAGCATTTAAGTCAACTTATTGCAGTAATTTGACAGTAACCAAATAGAATATTACTGCATAATTTCTGCAGTTATACAGTAATTTAGACTAGAAAAATTATAAACAGTAACGACTGGAATATTACTATAGAATGACTGCAGTAACCAGAATATTACTGCATAATTTTGGAAGTAATTCAGTAATGCAGTGATTTAGACTTAGATGAAATTGGTGAACAGTAACAGCCGAAGTAACCTGACGTCTATAAAAATGACAGTAATATTACTGTCCATCTCAGTGGTGGGAGTATATATACTTTAATCTTAATGGGACTGGCATGACATCACAAAATAAGACTCCAAAACAGTATGTTTTTTGGAAGTGACCAGAATTACTGCAGAAATTCTTATCAGTTGATCGTAACTATGTTTTTGAGACAGTAACCAGTACCGTTATTTATAACCTAGCTGTTAATGGACAACATCCTAATGCCACAGCTTCTTTTTATTGTGTTAGTCTTTGTGACTTTGGTGTGTATACACTCACCAACTAGATTAGTCAGTAGAGCCATTATTTAACTTCATCTTGCCCAGATCTTGCTGTAGTACTGGACCATGCCCAGAAATCTACAAAGTCATTTTACATTATGTGGCTGTGTTTATGCATGCATTGCCTTAACTGTCTTTGATTGTGGATTTACACAATTTCAGGAGAAGATGTATCCTAGGTAATCTATATCCACAGCACAGAAGAATGATATGCATGCCTTGACTTTCAAACTTGCACCTTGTCACCTGATGAAGACCCTCCTTAGTCTTGCAGAGTGGTTGTCCAGGCTACCATTGGTTATGCATAGTAGATCATCAATTATCAATGCAAGTTTTTACAAACTCAAGGGTTCTTATTATCTCAGACATCTTAGCCTGGATGATGTCAGGAGAACTCACAAGACCAATTGGTAGACAATACTAACTCTCATGGCAAGGAAAATATGCATATTTTGGATGCATCTTGATCCAATCTAATGGTGTCATAGCCCGTGTTTAGATCAAGAGTTGTGGCATATATGAAGCCTTCTAGTTCTTTCAGATCTATCCTGATTTTGGGTTTTGGAAATTGTTTTCTCACAATAGGTTTGTTAAGGCCTTAAAATCACTGACAACCCATACAGTGCTGTCCTTTTTTGGTATTATAAATGTAGTCACAGCACATTCAGAGATTGCTTGCCACTGTAATACTCCCAAGTCACATAATCTTTGGATTTCCTTTTTGGTAATCTCCAAGTGCATTGTGGGTATTGGAAAAGGTCAGCCAAGGTATGGTTGCACTCCTTCCTTTGATTGGAGGGAGACCGGCTCACTATCCCGGTCACCTGGGGCTGTTGTGTGGCCCTCCATGCTTCTTGCATAGCACACAGTTGGGAGTCCATCAACTCCATATAATGGTTCTCTTCAGCCTCTTTTGACTTGATACACTTGGAGGCTTCAAGTTGATTTCAGCATTGTTCTCAATGTTCTCCAGGACCAGAATGAGTGCTTTAGTACAGACTGGAGTGATAGTTTTTGTCAAATTGCACTGGGTCTGCCACTTGGCCAGACACATTCACAATAGGTGAGTTGCAAAGTCAGTGTTGTCCAAGGGCAACACCTTTTTTGTGGCCTATCAGCCTTTGAGCTGTAGTGTAGGCACATAGTGTCTCAAGGTAAATGATAAGCTGCTCAACTTGGACAAAAACTAAGATATTGTAACCTGACTGGGTTTTTCAATGCATTTGATGGAATAATTAAGGTCTCTCTGGTATTGTACTGGAACACTTGCTGGAGTTGAAATGTGACACACTCACAGAAGATGTCCCGAGTCGTGGTGGAAGTCTCAGTATGTGTGACCCATGGCTGCCTGGCTTTCTTGGAGAGGAGATTTCTGTTCAATTCAAAGGTTTTGTCCCTTATGTGGTGATGGTGAGCTTAGCAGCTTGTACAGTTTTTGAGGTTTTCTCAATATTCACCTTGGAATCAGCTTAAGCGACTGGAACAGCCTCAGATTCGGGTTTTGGGTTGGCACCTTTTTCCTTATCATTATTGCCTTTTTTCTCGGAGCAGAGCACTTGCTTTTACTCCATTTTTTCAACATCCAAGTCTAGAATTGCTGCTTCAGTAGCCTTTTTGGCATTATCAAAGTTTGGAGCAAGCCCCATCTGCTTGCATGCATGAGTCACAGTGCATTCATGCAGTAGAAACTGCTTGGGAGTCATGGGCACCCATATTGCCACCTTAAGCTCATTCCCAGTGTTGTGAAATCATCCTAAAGTAAGTGGTCTGTTTACTTTTCTCCACTGCAAACGAATTGTTAGCAAGACTATTGTTTATGTTAGTTAATTTGTAAGTAATTTATTTTTACTTACAAAATAGCTAACAGCAAGTCAAATCAGCTGTTGAACAGGCGGAGTCATCAATAATTCTCATTTGTTACCAACAGTTAGTAAGATCGGACATTTTTTTCCACTTCTCTTGCTGCTTACAATTTTACTAACATGGGCATCTAAAATATTAATTTTTTTGCCAAAGTTGCCAGTTTTAGAGCTAAGCACATACTGTGTATTCATACTGAACTATACCGTATACCATTCATGTGTGATCAAAAGCCAGCCATAATTGCAAAGACTGAGACTTTGTATTCATCTATCAAAACCAATCTGAACCATGGCAGAAAAGTGACACTCTCTCCTCCTAAACAACCACCCAAATTCAACAGCACATTGCCCAACACACACAGCACATCCAGGACAAAACAATGCTACAGCCATCATTCCAATGTCCACTTCTGTTGTTGTTCCAGCAGCCCCTTCTCATGCCATTATTCTGGTGGCTGCATCTCATCCCATCGTTCCATCTGCTGCTTTAAGGCCATTGTTCCAGTGGCTTCTTCTCAGACTGGCCTTCCAGTGGCCATGTCTCAGGCTGTCCTTACAGTGGCTGTACCTCATGTCATCATTCCTTTGGCTGCTTCTAATGCATCATTTTGGCTGCTGCTTCTCATGGTATTGTTTCAGCGGCTGCTTCTCAAATGTCATTGTTCCAGTGGACACATCACACGAAGTCCATGTAGGTTTACCTGTTTTTGTGCTTGATTCAATTCATCAATTAGTGCACAAAAGGTGCATAAAATTTGGCTTCCTTGAGCTTCTCACATCATTGTTCTGGCGGCTGCATCTCATTTGTAGTCGCCACAGCGCCCGTGTCTCAGGCTGTCCTTCCTGCAGCCATGCCTTGTGTCATCATTCCTGAGGCTGCCTCTAATGCCATCATCCCAGCTGCCACTTCTCACACCATTGTTCTAGAGGCTGCTTCTCACATCTACATTCCAGTGGCCACATCTCACAAAGTCCAGGTAGATCTTTCTGTTTTTGTGCTTGATTAATTCATCAATCGTTATCATTTCTTGATATCTACCAAGAGCCATATCACCCTTTGTGATGGGCTGAGACATCTGGTAAATCCCCCATCTCTTTTACTCCTTCAACTTTTTCTTCAACTCACTTCTCTCCTCTTTCAAAATTTCAGTGGTGATGTTTTGTGGTATTGCAGACATGCTTGGCTAAGAGGAGCGGCACCAATGTTCTTCCAGACTTTACAATTTTGCCCCTTGGAAATGCAAATTCGAATGCACTTTCTGACACAGCAACTTTTGAAACAGGATAATTAGCCCCACCAAGTAAGGTGAAAGACTAATCAACAATTGACAATTGACAACTAATAATCAAATTAATAATCAACAAACAACAGTCAACAATTGACAACTGACAATCGACAATCAATGATTCACAATTGATGATCAACAATTGAAAATCAATAATCTACATTCAATAATCAACAATTGACAATCGACAATTGACAATCAACTATCACCAATCAACAATTCATAATCAGCAATCAACTATCCACAATTGACAATTAACAATCAACAACAGATGATAGACAATCACCAATTGAACATCAACAATCAAAAATCAATAATTGACAATCCACAATCAAAAATAATCAACCGACAATCAACAATCTGCAATCAGCAAAATAAAACAGCTATCAGTAATTGACAATCAACAAATTGACAATTGACAATTGACAATTGACAATTGACAATTGACAATTGAC
>JALLPD010002010.1:0-10916 GCA_036940065.1 Cyclotella cf. meneghiniana | reverse complement strand
ACTTGTTTCTCAAATTGAAATTGGTGACAAAATAGAAGTATGATTGAATCTTGTAAAAAAATGCTTGACAGTAGAGAATACTTTTCATCTCATAGCAAACAGTGTCCTCTGTAATAGGTAAGAGATAATACATCACCCTTTTCTTGTTTAAAGTGAAGAAGATCGTAAAAGACAACATTTTCAAACAACTGAACTTGCCCAGTCATGGAAAATCCGAAAGCATTCTTGGTTGCATGTCAAAAAACACTCTCTTTTGTGAGTGCATACATGATATGAGCTGAAATGTCAGCTTGTGTATGAGGGCTCAGTCAACAGGTAATATGGTAAACAAGTTCTTCTCTTGTAATTGTAAACTTGTCTGCACCACACTTTCTTGGGATGGTGGAATGTACCTCATGCATTGCATGGAGGACATCTTGATTAGCTTGATCTGATGTAACAGGTTCAAATCCATGTTCATCTCATACAGCACTGAGAATTGCATTCAAATTTGCATTTCTTCATCTGGCATGGAATCGTTGATAAAGTTATGAAACTCAACAATAGTAGCTTGGAGCATGATGATACTGTGTCTATTATCTCAGAAAGTTGGCTAATTATGATTGTATGTTTTGCTGAAGAAACATTTTAAGAATTTTACACCTAATAGCCACAGGGCTACAATTACCTGACATCACGGGCTCAACCAGACAGATGGTGTATTTTAGAAAGTGAAGTGTAGAAGTGTAGAATTAAATCCATACCATGCCATACTTATTATTTCCATCACCTACCACACAAAGAAGCAGCCCCTTCATGGCCTGATACCCAACGGCTTCAAAGATGCATGCGTAGCTGTGGTCTCTATCATGGGGGGAGTTGTTGATGGGCATGACACCAATGTATGCCTGGATAGGACTCCCTCAGGAGTGAATTTCACCATTGATCAGAAGATCATTTTCAAACATCTCTGTGATGGTGTGCCATTGGCAACAAAGCTTCCAATGACAGTGCAACATCAGCACCTCTGATAACAGCATGGCGATGCCTTCAATGATGGTGCCTTCAAGAACCACACCTTTGACAATGTTGCCTTAAATGACGGCCACTCGAACGATGGATGCTCCAACAACAGCACCTCTGACAATGGTCCCTCCCACAACAGCGCAATATGAATTGTGCATGCGGTGCATTACATTGCCAGAGGTGTTTGGGTTGTGATATGATGTAAGAAAATTTTCATTTGTTTTGCAACCATTTTAGTATTATTGTATTTTGCTGACTTTTTATAGCATAGAATTCATTGTTTTGAACAAAAAAGAGAGCCAGAGATGCTTATCCTGCAATGGAAAATGTTTTGTTGGGCAAGTGCAATATTTATTGCATATATTTCAGCTGAGTTTCGCTATATTGCCCTTCATTATTCAACTCCCATAATAGTGAGGGGGTTGCTACTGAATAAATTTTTTGTTTGAAAAAGCAGTGTAAGTTATGAATGCTAATTCTTTACATTATTTTATTTCCTTAAAAAATGACTTTTGACAAACTTTTTTGTCAGTGGATATGTCCCTTTCATTCTGGTGTTTGGATGAAAATTTTTGTGTGTTGCAAAGTTGCTCACTCTAACAGGTTGATATACTTATTTCTCACCGAAAAAATATTTGTGTCACATCATGGCCTAACGAAGCAACACATAAACAGGTTTCGCACTTCTTGTGAGAGCCAGTTTGTTTTTGTTATCCATCTACAACAACAACTCACATCATTTCTGCTTGTCATAGAACCAATTAGGGTGAGGGGTGGGCAATGGTCAAAAGGGGTTGGAATGGGCTTGGGTATGTAAGTATGGTCAAGGCATACTTTGCAGGTAGTCATTGGGTCCACTTGTGTAACTGGTACAGGTTTTATCTTGGAGGTTGGTGACATTTGAAAAGATTCCAGAAATATCCTGTTTCGTTCTTTGACAATATTTGATCCAGTTGTCTTCCAAGTTTGGGGTCTCATTTATACTGGCTTTTGAATATCTTAATTCCGTTCAATAAAAAGTTAATTATTTTGAATTGTGTTGGATTGTATGACACCAGATTTAGTACTCAAATTCATTAAGTTATCTAAAATACATTTTGTTGTATCAGAGTAGTCCATATTTCAATACTCCTCTTACTGATCGAAGTACCAATTTCAACAGAAGCTGAAAGCTATAGTTACCTTATAGTTAGCTATCTATAGTTGGAGGGCAACTATAAGGAGGTGTAGTTGGACTATAGTTTAAATGGCATATCAAAGGTACAGGTTATAGTAAAGTAAAAATTTTCATTGCATGATGACAAATTAACAAAATAAAGGACACGCTGGAATTCAATATGTCTAACTATAGGTCAAGTTATAGGCATACAAATGCCCTACATACTGAGACCTATAGTTGGCCTCTATTCTAACTACTACAACAACATATTTTTGGTAGCAGTGTGGTCGTGACTGAATTGATTATGGCTGAAATGGACAGATAGTTGCATTTTTCACCGGCCTCAAAATGAACTAGTTTTGGACTTGCTTCCTCCTCATTTTCCTCATATGAAGTGTTCATTTTCTCTGGGTGACAGTCACTATTCTTGTCTCCATCCTCTACCCCACTGTCATCTTATTTGTCTCCTACATCTACAGATTTGTGACCTGTGTGTTGATCATCTTTGCTGGGACAGAGTGAATGATTAAAATCAACAACACATATCAGGATGCAAACATGATTACATGCCCCCAACACACCATACTCAGTGAATACAAAGTTGCAATATAAAACATTATGCTTATGAATCCTGCTCATGGAACTGTCAAGAATAGATAGTTCACCTGAGCATCTCAATGCGAACCCAAGCAAGGTTCACTGTGAAAATTGTTGCCGATGACCATGATTGCATTCTCCTGAAAAATATTTTGAAGGAGTTTGTAGCAGGGATTTCTACGTGCCTTAGAACAAATCAAGCAGCATTATTTGTGGTGATGATTTAGCCAATAACTGGATATCTAAAAGACTGAAATGTGCAAGCTAACATTAACATAAGGATAATTGTCAGGAACAATTAAAATCAGAACTAAAATGACAAGACATACTAAGACAAAATAGCCTACTACCATATTTTACAATGAATAGGTTACACCCTTGAGAAGCCACACTTTACAAAATCTCACCGATTTTATTAACATTTTAGTTTTTGTGACCTAAACCTGTTTTTTCTGCTTATATGCAATGGGAATAGATTTCCATTGCATGACCAATCTGCCCATATGCTGAGCTAACTGTAATTACTCTTGGTTCAAAAGTCATGGCTAAATTTTGCATTACTCACCGCATATCACCTTGCATTTTTGTTGGCTTAAATATTAACATAGAATTTTTTGTGTACACTATAAAATGATGATGTTTCCATCATCTCACCAACCACTGGAACAGCTTGTTCCAGGCGCTGGCACCATTGCAACAAGAAATGGGTGCACATGTTATCCAGGTGTTGGTACCATAGTGACAAAAAATGGGTTCACATGTGATAATTGTGCAGCTCCGGCATATTGTTGTGTCTGCTGGGAACAGCACCAGGCAAACTCATCGTTTGCTTTATTCTCTGTGATGGGAGAGCACATTTAGAGTTCTAAAGATGTAAACTATTTACTTTTACAATAAATAAAAGAAACTGATTACCAAATAGAAAGTTAAAATGTAATAATTTTAACTAATTCTTAGAATTGGTGGATTGTTGCATCTCCCGGAAACCGCACCAGATGGACTCATGCCTTCCCAACAGTGGCTCCTATGCACACCAGCCTTTGCAGACTGCTGCCAAGGTGGCTACCTTTGAGTGGCCACATCAGGAAATGCTACCCAAGGAATACTTTCCCCTAGCAAGTCACCAACCCTCTTCCATTGGAAATAAATGCAGCAATTGCAGTTGTGGAAGAAGAGGTTTGCTATCGATAGCACAATGAAGGTGGGTGGTGAGTGGGCAGGAGGGTACAGAGCCTCCTACAAACAAAATAATTTTGTGAGAACATTAGGCGGCTTAACAAATAGGATAGAAATTTGGTACTATCTATGAAATTTTTTTTGTTTTCTTTTCACATTCTTTAATTTACCTAAATACAATAAGAAGTCTGCCTTTACCAAATCTTGGATAAATTATAGTAGAAGTTCATGATCCCATCTACATCTGCATACTGTCTGCAGGAAACTTTGACACCCACTAATGAAATGCAAAAAACTACAATAGGGGAGCGTACCAAAAACTAAATTTCATAAATCAAAAATTGCAAACACAAATTGCAAATGTGCAATTTTTATGCCCTGAAAACACAAAATTCATTATGTTTGTCATCTGTCTGTCAACTGTATTAAGGCAACTTATGTACAAAGTCATAGCCCTACTCCATGTCAACTCCAACTTGTCACTCATCATCTCACCCATCATTGGTTCAGATTGTCTTTCTCTGTCATTGCAGACTCTCTCTTTCTCTTTCATCTCCTTGTCTCCTCGACATCTCCTCCCCTCAGTGCTGTCAACATCATTCGGTTGTTGACATTGGTGAATTAGTTTTTTGGCAAGTTCTATTTCTAGTTGCTCTAGCTGCAATGCTTCTCTTTCTCTCCTCTATTCTGTGATGTCAATGTCATTCTATCCTTTACATTGTTGTCAACATCCAAATTCTATCATAGCATTGTTGTTATGATTATTGACACAACATTTCATGAAAGAATTTAACTATTGCTCATTTATCATTGGTTGTGCAAGCAATTAATAAAAAACAATAAATTATGAATACAACAGGTATCTCCTTTAGTAATAATTCACTTCAACTAATTTTTAATCAAATATTTACCTGTTTGTCATCCCAGCAATTTTTCGGCTCTTGTACTCATAATGAAACAAATCCCCTTGTTGTCATGGATAGTGTCATTATCCACATTTTGATAAAAGTACCCTGCAACAGAGGAAGTAGATCAGCAAGTTATATTTGTAATTACGGAAGATACCAAGCAGATGTCAGAACTGTTGACATGCTTCTATGTATTTTCATATACTATGTCAGAGTTTAGGTTTTATGCATAGAGTATATGTTCCTATCTTACATCACGTAGGTTGCACACAATTGATTATGAGTTGCAAAGACAAGCAGTTTGTCATCATTCTAAAAATACCACCTGTGCAACCAAATTGCATGGTGGGGCTACTGGTCATTGCTGCTTTTTATTAGCTTCTCTTTTATTCACAATATCTGCCCTCCTCCACCTTGGCTCAGCTTCTGCCAAAAAAAATTATCAGACCCAGAAGTCCTTTTGATGTTGTCTCTGCCACTCAAAGGATGGTGTCAAGCAGTCAAGGTTTTGTCGCTGCCCCGGAATATGCCAAAGCCATTTCCAGGGGTTTGGCAACTGAGTTTGAGGATGCATTGATGGCCACCTTGGGCAATGGCACAATGCCGAGTGCAGATGATACATGTGCTATCTTGGATTTGTACATGGGTGCCAACAGGATCTGCAAAGTCCCACCCTCAATGACCAAAGCTGGATGGGAAAATGCTGCTGGTTCTCCATTCTTGAGTATAGCCTTGGATTGCTCCAAAAAGGGTTCCCTCTCCTTTTCAGAGGATGAAACATCTCAGGATGTGACGCCATTGGGTGAGGACATGGGAACAAAATCTACAGATATCACACTCCTTGCTGGTACATCCACTGGCAAGATAAGGCATGTGAGGTAGAGGGGACAACATATGATCGGATGCCTGACACAAAAGGTCAACAAGATGGCCCTTGATGATGGTGTCAGAGAGAGCATGGTTGGTCCAGTGGAACAACCTGGACCTACAGGGGCCAACCTGGCATGTCATCCAGCTGGAGGAAGAAGACCACCGGTGGTATATGCTTGTGATATACTTGATGAGATGGAGGATGATGATGATCGACCACAGAAAACTCACCGCTCAAAGGTGGAGGTGGTGGGAGCACCACCTGGAGGAAGCATCACAGCCAGCCAAGGGTGCAGTGATGATGAAGAGATGAAGGACAAAGATGCCAAGGACAAAATCAATTACAAGGACCCTGAAGAGTCCAGGGAGAAAGACTCCATGCATGGTGAGACCTGGAAGGACTATACCCCAAAGACTGTGAAGGACAAAGAGATGGCAAGAATGCTCATCATTTTCTGTCTTCTTCCCAAATCCAATGCTAACACCATAATGGTCTTCTTTGGTGTGTCCAGGATAGACAAATTGGCCAACTTCCATGATGAGCACTGGAAAGATATGTTTGTCCAGTGGCAGAAATGCCACAGTGCCCTGATGGTTTGGAGCGAGCACTTGTCCTGTCCCCACCACAACAATAGAATCCGATAGGCAGCATGGACCTGCTGTTATCACTATTGAATCTTCTGGTCCCTCAGCACATTCCTGCAGCCATGATTTACTTTCTCAAAAAGGAACATTTTGGGGCAATGTGCACACAGATGGAGTGCAAAGAACATGGCAAGATCTCACTCAAGAGCATGTCTGAGTTAACAGACATACCAACATACATGTCAACCATGAGTATGTTGAAGCATATTCATGATTTTGAATCATACCTGTCCACTCACTATGGGGTTGATGGTTTCTCTCTAAATTACATGGTGTGACTGAAGCTCACACACCTCCCCTGGCACATGATGAATCCACAGAACCTGAGGGGGAATGTGCATAATCCTTTCCCTGACTTCTTTCAGGTTGACAAGACGGACTTTAACAGTCACTGTTTTGCTCTGATTGCCTTGAGCCACGATAATTATCACCTACAGACCAAGAATCAGACCATGCTTGCACATTGAGAGACCAGCAATAAGGCTTGAACTGGAACCCTGACTAACACATTTTGTGATGATGAAATTGTTTTTCAGCTTGCCCCTGTTGCCCTCAAGAATTCTCTCAGAGAGTGTCATTTTGTTCCAAAGAAGGGCATGAAACACCACAGTAGTCAACAAGCTTTTTTGTATGTAAGGGACAATTTGTTGGCATTAATACCACATGACAAGAATGCAACCTGGTCTGCAAGACAATACAGAAGATGCAGTATGAAGGGGAGTCCTGGCATTGGAAGTGGGACAAGCACTGTGAGAAGTTTGACCACCAGATCCAGGTATCAATGAGTGGGCAGTAGCTGGTCTGGCTACCCGCATGTCCAAGGAGGACGAGATTAGTGCTTTTTTTAAGACAATCCCCAAGGACTGTAAGAATGGTAAGCTTGGAATTTCTTGGGGCATTATCAAGGGTGATAGATCATAGTTTCCCACCCTGATTAGCACTGTCA
This sequence comes from Cyclotella cf. meneghiniana, assembly GCA_036940065.1. NCBI lineage: Eukaryota > Bacillariophyta > Thalassiosirophyceae > Thalassiosirales > Thalassiosiraceae > Cyclotella > Cyclotella cf. meneghiniana. The sequence continues at coordinate 3,610 of JALLPD010002010.1, read as the reverse complement.
TCCCTCATCTAACATTGTCCATTGAGTCACACAAATGGGGTGCGACCAATGCCAAATGCACTTTAGCCAGTACCCATTCCAACCCTGGATGTCATTCCAGCATGTACTACAGAACTGCCCAAAGTCCCATATAACTATAGGGAAGTTGCACCTTAAAGGTGGGAAAGTGGTGGGGACCATAGAGGGCCTCCATTATGACAAGAGCATTTGGGCGGCCATGACCAGAGAGCAGAGAGACAAGGCAGTAGTGCTCTGCCAAGCTAAGAGCTCTCAGCGGACAGCAAAAGCGGTTCCAACCTTAGAATCAATTGTCCCAATGTCTGAGGTATCAGACAAGATAGATCAGTTGGCTCATGCTGTCAAACCCTTTGATACAAAGAGTGCAGATAGCAGCTGATCAGCGGACCGCACGTCTAGTTCCCGCCAATGTGGTGATTGCTCCCATTCAGGGAGTTCAAGTCAATTACGTGGCTTTATCACAGAGTGCACAGCATACATTGCAAATGGTGATGGTCTGGGCACCCAGGATCAGGGCTCAACAGCCTTGGAGGGATGCAACCTCGGGAGGTTAGTGTTGTGGGGGGATACTAGTCAGTTAGACCCTGGTTGAGAGTCACACCAAAGTGTGCCTAGTGTGAGAACCCTGTGTTTACCTTGCGCCATTGGCAGTACCCATAGTCAATGACATGTTTTAAAGGTTGAGTTAGACTCCCATGCTGGAACATCTGTAGTAGGCTGACATGCCCTCATAATCCATGAGCCCCCAAAAGTAGTTATGGTTAGCAGTTTTGACCCGTCGCAGCCACCCCAAAAGCAAAAGTCATCAATGTGGCTATCAAATACACCCGGGGCAACACAGGGGACCCCATGATCTTGCTGATCATCCAGGCTATACTTGTACCTGAGGTTGATCATTGCCAACTCTGTCGTATGCAATACAGGATTGATGGCATGGAGATCAATGATGTACCAAGGTTTTTACACCCTAATCCCACTACCTCAAGCCATTCTATTGTGATTGCCAATCATACGGATGATGCCCACCAATGCACCCTCCCACTACAAATTGAAGGCATTGTAAGCTACCTTGAATATACCCTCCCTACCTCAGCTGAGTTCAAGGATGATGGCATCCCCCATCTGGAGTAACCAGCTAGAAGTCCAGTTGGGAGCCCTATGACAATGCACTTGCTCTTCAAGAAGAAAGTCACCTCAATTTCAGGTGACAATCAATCTCCACTACAAGAAGTGATGGTCCTTGCTAAATGGCCAAGATGGGAGCTAGGTCTGCCAATGCGGACCGTGAAGAGAAACTCCACTGGAAACGTAGTCCAGTTTACCTGCAGTACAACACTGCTGATGTAATTTGGGTGTGGCCTTGGAGGCCACTGTGCAGGTATCCTTGGTCAAGACCTGCTTGTCCTAGAGATGTATGATGTGTGTAATGTCCATACGGGTAAATGGCAGTGGGCCGTGGTCTGGCCAATCATTGGCAAAATTCACTCGAAAAGGCACTGAATATGGTGTGATGTACCATGCAATGGGGTGTTCATACTGTCTTGCATCCCACTCTGCCAAGGCTTTTCTGAACTATTGATAGGATGCTGCACTATAGGAGGATACAGTGTAACCTCTTTAGCAACACCATGTTCTGCCCAAAGGTCCCATCAGCCTGAGGCTAGAAGATGGCACAAACCTTTGTTACCAACTTTGTGTGGAGCCAAAGCTACCCCATGCCATGCAAGTGTCAAGTCCATGATGCTCTTGGTCTTCTTTTTGCACAGGAGGGTGTCCATCCCAAGATGATTGTTGATAATGCAAAGGAAATGAAATTGGAAGAGTTTGCCTGGAAGTGCAAGGAGGCTGCATGCTACATGTGGGGTACCAAGACCTATTCTCCATGATCTAACTCTGCAATGTGCAAGATTAGGGAACTCAAGAAGGGTGCTTCCAAGAAACTGACCCAGTCAGGTGTGCCTAGGCAGCTGTGGTGCTTTGCGCTGGAGTACAAATCTTGTGTTTCCTTTCACACTGCACTTGACATCTTTCAACTAGATGGCCATGTCCCCAAGATGGTAATCTCAGGCAAGACTGCAGACATTAGCCCATTCTGTGAATTTGGCTTTTTGGACTGTGTCAAGTTCCAGGACAAAGGTGTCACATTTCCTGACAACCCACTGGTACTTAGCAAGTAACTTGGTCTCAGTATAGATGTAATGATGCAACATGTTACGAAGGCCAATGTTGAATATGAAGGCCGATCCATTATCCACTAGCTCACTCCCAAGGAGTGTATGAACCTGGTCATGCAGAAGGAACAAGATGCTTTCCTGACCTCTGTCATTGATTGTTGGGGTCCAATGACCATGATCAAAGATTTGGGACCAGATATCATCAATCTTATCCCTGACCTCATGAACGATGACCCATGGGAGTATGAAGATGTGCCCTTGTTCTCTGACTTGGACAACAAGCTTGTACGAGTCAAAGAAGCAGGGGATTACCTCATCAACTCCAAAGTGCTTCTACCGGTTGAGGATTCACATGAGTTGGTCAGGGTCAGAAAATGTGATTCCAATGGTGTGCCAGTTGGCACTGCACACAAACAACCTGCCATGGACACTCATGTCTATGAAGTCCATTTTCAAGATGGCCGTACCAACGAACTGGCCATGAATACCATTGCTGATGCATTATATGCCCAGTGCAATCCTGATGGTAACCAGTATGTGGCCATCTCTTGGAATGATCAGATCAAGATTGTTAATAGTAAGAAGATTGTCTTATGCTCCACCAGAGGTTGGAAGTTGTGCTGTGAATGGAAAGATTGCAGTAATTCTGGTAGAAACTGTCAAACCTCAAAGAGTGTCATCTCCTTCATGTTGCTGAGTTTGCAATTGCTGTGGGCATAGACAACAAACCAGTATTTCATTGGGTGACATGGGTCCTCAAGAAGAGAGACCAGATTATCTCCCTGGTTAAGTGCCAAAGTGCTAGATACCACAAACAGACCCACAAGTTTGGGATTGAGCTCCTCAATAATTTGGATGAGGCTTTCGCAATTGACAAGGCCACTGATGCTACTGTTTGGTGTGATGCGATTGAAATGGAGATGAAAATGTGTGGTTGCCTTTGATGTCCTTGCAGATGGTGTCATGCAACCAGCAGCTCATCAATACATGAGATGCCACATGATCTTTGAAGTCAAGATGGAAGATTTTTTTTCATAAAGCCCGGCTCATAGACAGGGGACATATGACAAAAGCCCCAGCAACTCTCACTTATGCCAGTGTCATGTCCCGAGAGATCATGCATATGGCCCTGCTGATGGCAGTGCTCAACAACATTGACATATGGGCCGCTGATGTTTTGAACACCTACATCACCGCACCTTGCTACAAGAAAATCTGGACCACTCTTGGGAAAGATTTTGGCAATGATTGTGGCCAGAAAGCCATAATAGTCTGAGCACTTTATGGATTGAAGTCAAGTGGTGCAGCCTTTTGGGTGCACCTGCCAGGTGTCTGCGCGAGATGGGGTACAGGTCGTGCCTCACTGACCCTGACCTGTGGCTCAAGGAACAGACAGACTGGAAGGGCAATCGTTATTA
>JALLPD010002009.1:0-10902 GCA_036940065.1 Cyclotella cf. meneghiniana | reverse complement strand
AAAAAATCATCCTTTTACAAAATCTAAGCCATTTGGATTAAATTCTGCAAAAGGACGAGATTTTGTAATTTAATCCTTTTGCAAAATCAAGCCTTTAGCAATATTTAATCCATGTAGCATAATCGTGCCAAATCTTTCAAATTATGTCACACACACATCAATTCAAGATTCAGAACTGTCATACCATCATCTAGCACGTACGTGTGAATCGCTGATGGCAAATACAGACAAATCTTGTAAGATTTTGAAGAAATTGTATTGTTTATTAATTATGCCTGAAGCATGAACCAAAAGCACACCCCTGTGGATCACGTGCCCTTGCACACCTCTCACCCATGATGGCCACACAGTTGAACACAACTCCTAGGTAGAGAGTAAGGAATTAAATTATGAGTACTATAATTCAACTGACTGATTTCACGCATTTTTAGGTGTAAAAGTGAATATTGAATTAAAATACAAAATTTAATACCTCACTGGGGACTTGAAATGCATGGATACTTTTGTACAGAAAGCAAGATTGGTCATTTTTTGAACAATCCGAACTTGACGTATGGTACAAGGGGTGATGACTGGAACAACCATCATCCGGATGGGCCAACCGTGAATCAAAGTCTGGTCAGAGATACACAACATCTGACATCAGCCCAATTGACTGAAATTAGTGTCTCATCCCGAACTCCAGTGGCAGTAGATAGAGAGTCGCTTTCCAGGAGACTGCTTGTGCTTTCATTATGTAATTTTTCAGGGGGAAATTAACATTCAAATGTCAAGCATTGGATACATGTGTTGTTATCAGAGTCAGTCGTGGTCCCGTCGGTGCATGACTGCCAGTGACTGCAATTGACCGCAACAAGCACAACCTAACGTTGAACATAATATCATGTATGATTTTCATCCTTCGTCGCCCAAATCACTACTATTATCGGAACGTGGACGTGTTGTGCGGACCTCTCACAAAACTTCCACAGTCAGCAATCCGAGTTACCACAATAGTATTTGGACTGCAACTGAAAGAAGCAGAGATTGTAGTGTTTGATAAGTGTTGTGTTGTTTCACACGCCGCCTTTCATCATTCAAGGTGCCAACGCAAGTCTGTGGAAAAGCGCACCGCCCAATCCTTAGCAGCGAGCATTAATGATCATTCAGCAGCAGCAACATTGATCGATCGCATTGAGTTTCGTTTATAGATCAAAATTATGGCATCCATCAGTGTGCCAGCAACAAGACGCCTGGATCTAGAACGCATCAGAAGACTTGATCCAGATATCCAGAGAATCGAATTGGACGTCAACAATCTTGATTTTGTCGAATATTCGAGACATGCTGATGTTTTGAATGATTTCGGGTCGCTCGGTCATTGCATTGGACGAAATAAATCCATCAATGTTTTACGCATCCGGTGCCACACACTATTCGACCCCCAAAATGAAGTCGACCGGGATTGTCCGGTGTCTGGGATACCGGCCAGTGAGTGGGACGCCTTTTTTGAAGGAGTGTCACTAAGTCAGTCCATAAAAACGATCTACTTCGATCGCTGCTGTCTTGGCGGTCACATTCTCCAACTATTCGACATACCTAATGTTGAAGAAGTGCATTTCGACGAATCCATCATTACAAACCAAACAGCATCCGCAGTACGAAGAGTTTCGTGTTTGCGACATGTACATTCATCATATGACGTTACCTACTGGGATGACACTGATGCGGCAGATTTCATCGCTTCCCTCAATCACAAATACAAAGTAGATCACCTTTCTCTCTGCTTACACACAATTGAAGAGGGGGAAGCACTAAGGGACATCCTTTCAGACCAACAATGCATAGTAAAGAAACTAGAGTTAGACTGTGTAGAAGAGATCATGGTTTTGCTTGGGAATGCTTTGGTTAACAGTTCATCACTTCGTGAACTGAGTCTTGACAATACTCAACATATGACATGGCGAGGATGGCAGGTGGTGTCAGATGTCTTGTCGTCTCCTGTTGCAGCCTTAAAAGTTCTTCGTCTAACTGGGAGTCTGATAGATGACAAAAGTGCTGATGTATTGGCAACTGGTCTTGCCCATAACATTACATTGGAGGAGTTAGATGGATCAAGTTTTGTGGCGGTTACAGTAGCTGGGTGGCTGTCTGTAGTTTCTTCTTTGCGAAATTCAAACTTGCCTTTAAAACGAATTCTTTTTTTCACAGGTTATGCAATCAATGATGAAGTCGTTTCTTTGTTTGGGGAAGTCTTGACTGCTAAAAGGGATACCATCGAGATGGTTTGTCTTGCATGTGACCACATCACAGCAGTTGGTTGGACTGCCCTCTCTGTTGCCTTCGGTACTCCAATGCCAAATTTGAAAGAACTATACTTGGGATCTTCATGTTATGACGTTGATGATGAATTTGCTCCTACAAACTTTGATGATGATGCAAGTGTTGCGTTTGCAAGTGGGTTGAACAACAAACCATGTCTGAAATCATTGGATCTTGGCCCGGCAAATATCACGCCCAAAGGGTGGGAGGCAATTTCGAAGGTTCTGTGTGACGCCTCCAGTTTAGATTCCATTTTAGAATCCAATCACACACTTCATTGGATAGGTGGTTATTATTCAAAGTATTATCCTCCCAACATCTATAATTTGTTGGAAACGAATAGATCAGGTACCCCGTCGGAGGTAGCTCGTCTCAAGATCATTAAGTACTCAGACAAAATCACCATGGATGCTCTTGTGATTGACCGACCTGAGATGCAATTAAAACTTCTACCTTCTCTAATTGTACGGCTTGGGAAGATTGAGAATAAGCAAGATGCAATTTACCGCTTTGTCCGAAACCAGAGCTACTTACTAGAGGGGGCACGGAAAAATGCCTCTGCGGAATGAAACAGTGGCCAACAGAGGCTAAAGCCTTATTTGACAATAAAGTACATTATATATTATCAGGCAGTTATGTGGCAGTTAAATGATGAAAATGAGATGTTTTGCAGAAAGCTTTTGATTGAGCGCAAGACACATCATCTCTATGACTGAGCCAGGAATGTGCGGAAATATGTGCCACCGCGCCAACAGAACTAGGAACACTCATCAGCCTCCATGGCTGAGGAGGAAAATCATTCTGAAGTATTTTGAATTAGTCCTGGTGTTTAGGTATTAACTATCACAGAGAAGATTTTAGGATTATCTTATGACTCACTTCTAAACAATAGTGGAGCCATCCTAATTTTCGTAGATCCTTTATGTCCTATTTTCTGTTTTTTTTACATTTCCCCCGTTTTAGCAATACCTGAATTTGATCTAGCTCATGATAAACTGTGTCCTAATTCAAGTCCCTTGGGAGGGGGTCCCTATCCCCTCCCACGGGACTGAAGCGTCCTAAACCTAAAAGTATTAAATCTTTTTTGATGATGAGCTGCCATTAACACAAGCTCTCTTCGTCCTGCATATCAACAACTCAGCCTTCTTCCACAAGTCTACTGCATATAAATAAGACACACGCAGAACTCATTCGTTTTATCAAAAGTATTCTATAGAGTTATTCTGTTCTTGTTCTCTTGCATATTCTTGTTAAAGTACACAACAGCGCATAAAGCAATGACATTTGTTTATTCACAATATTGGACATAATTCCTGAATAGGTATGGTGCAAACTATCACTTGGATAGTCAAAATAACATGCAAGTTCCTGCACTTGAAATATCTTCATGATCTGTGTTGCAGGTGCCTACTACAATATAGTGGCATGACAAGGAATACTCCCAAATCAAGGAAGTAACTCCAAAACTGTGGACATCTGTGTGGCATGCATTGCAGTGGCCAGGGTTATTCATCACCTTTTTTAGGGAGAATTTGTGGAGGAAAATTTATGCACATTGGGTATTAGTACACTATTCCCAGAGTTGAAATAGTTAATTATATCTATGCTTGGCTATCTTGTCTTGTTGCAGAGCAAGATTTTTAATCTTAAGACTTTGTGTATGTTTTTGTTCCTTTTGGCTTGGGGAGCAAGAAAGGAAACATCCATTGAGAGGGTCAGTGTACAGTGTAGTTGCAGTAGTAAAGACCATACATTTTGCACTTTTGTCAAGAATATGCTGTCTTTTCATGTACTCAGAGGATCATTGTGTGTAACAAGAGTTATATTGACAACTGTGATGAGAGAGAGGCAACAAGCCTTATAGGAGTATCTCAATCATTGGTTGATGATAACTGTGTGGTAAAGAGAAACATTGCTGATATCCAGGCAAATGTTTGAAAATAGGACCATCATGACAATGATAGGTTATGAAAAAACCTAATATTTTTTGGACTGATAGCAAGTTGCTAGTGGGAAAGTATGTTAAAGAATCTGTGTTAACTGCAAAACATCATTTGTGATAGATAAATTTTTCTGCTTAATGAGTGAAACCTTGTTTCACTTCCAAATCCATCTGGAGTTGAGTAAAGCTTTTGTAACATGATTTGTTTGGCAGAGATAATTGTTTTATGCTTTGTTGAGCAAAGATGGTGAGCTTAACTTACCCATTGTGACAAATTATGTCTGTTGCCAAGAAAACTAGTTACCAATTCCACTCCAGAGATTGATTACTTTTCTTTTTTCTGTTGACCATAATCATCAGTCAAGAATCATCTGGGCCATGATAAGAAAGGGCACAACGGCTCTCATCCTGTGATGGAGTAGTAATGGTGGATGAGTCCTTGCAATTGGGTCAAGCTCCCAAAACAGCTTGCATGGCCTTGCTGATGGCAGCAAGCGGGGTTTGTGGCAGTGTCCCGAAGCTCTGCAGATATCTGCTATCAGCCACATTGATTTTCATCAACTTTTTTCATTTGTTTTCCATCTCAGGAAAATGAATATGATAGCTGTAATAACCTTGCTTTCAAGTATGAAAGTAAAAATACGTTGATTATTGAGTTTTTGGCAAACATGAATATGTCTGGGAGTAACATTGCAGTTAACATGTTTGAAGTGGCTGTTGTTGTCTCAACAGTCAGTATTTTCCTTTGCTGTTGCTCTGCAACTTGCATAGTTCTTTGTCATTGCATCTCAGACATCACACTTTGCAAAAGCCATGATGGCTAGTGGTTTTTATGGCATGGGTGTATCATGACTGCTTTATGCAACTCATGGCGTTATTGCTCTGCAATGGCTTTCATGCAGCTCACCACAAAGTACCTTGCAATCACCTTGCAACTGGCTATACCATCAAGATTACTTCTCACTATCTCACTGCATCATCGTGGTTGCTTGTTTGCAATGTGCAGAAACATGATGGTTTTTTTTTTCACAACTTGCAGAACCATTGCAATTGCTGTTGTGACTTACTGTACCATTGCAGTCACAATTTTGACTTGAGGAATCCTTGCAATCACTATGACAAATTGCAGGATCATTGTGATCACTTTCATGGATCATGGAAAACATCATGATGGCTTTTGCAAGTCACTGTTCCATCAAAATTTCTTTTGCATATTGTCGAGTCATCATTATCATCATTTACGCAACTCATGGAACCCTTGCTATTGTTCTTGCAACTTGCAGGATCATCATGACTGCCTATGTGGATTGCAGACTCAATGCACTTGCTCTTGTAACTTATGGCATCATTGCATTTGCTCTCGTAACTCATGGACTCTTGCATTGCAATTGCTTTTGGGATTTGCACAATTATTTCAATCATTTTTACAATTTGCAGACACATTGTGGTCACTCTCGTAACTCACAGAATCATCAAAATTACTTTTGCTACTTGCAAGATCAATGCAATCACTTTTTGTGACATCACTTCAGCATCACAATTGCTCTCACAATTTGTGGCCATTGCATTTGCTATCATGACTTGCGGAATCATCAAGATTGTCCTTTCAACTCACAGTTCATTGCAATCCTTCTAGGATTTGGAGAAACAACTGAAATTAGTGTTGCACTTCATGGAATCTTTGCAATTGCTATTGCAAAATGCGGGATCATCTTGATCGCTTTTGCGATTGTGGAAACCTTGTAGTTGTTTTTGCAACTCTTGGTGTCATCACAATTGCTTTTTGCAATTGCTCTTGTAACTCACAAGATCATTGCGGCTTTTTCATATTACTGAAAACGTTGCGGTCACTCTCATGGCCCACGGAATCATCACGGTTGATTGTGTGATTTGCAGAATGATTGCATTTTCTTTTACAATTTCCAAGATCATTGCTCTTGTTCTTGCAGATTGCAGTATCATTGGGATTGTTTGTGCAACTTGCGGAATCCTTGTGACGGCTCTCATAAATGCAGGATCATTGCAATCAGTTTTGGGTATTGCAGAGAACATTGAGGTTGCTCTCGAAGCCCACAGGGTTATTGTGGCCGCTCTTGCAGCCCACAGGATCATCACAGTTGCTCGTGCAACTTACAAGATCATTGTGATTGCTTTTGCAAATTGTAGACATGTCACTTTTGCTTTTGTAGCATGAAAAATCATTGCAATAGTTTTTTGCACTGGGGAATCATTGCAGTTCGACTTGCAAAATAATTGCAATAGCATTTTCATATTGTGGAGTCATCACGGTCACTCTTGCAGCCTTTGGAATCATTGCAGTTGGTTTTTGCAACTTGCAAATTCATCTCAATTGCTTTTGTGTATCGTGTGAGCAGAGCATGGTGACTCTCTCAAGCATAGCTTGTTATATGAAGGTCGCTGTTCTTGGAGACAGGGGTAGAAGGAAACAAATCTTCGATGACATCAAAGGTATACATGGAAGGTGACCACATCAGTCTATGATCATAGTGACCTATGGTCAAAGTAGGTACTAAAATGTAGGATGAATCGGAGAATGTATTTTAAAATATTTAAAATATTATAAGCTTACTGGCATCTCTACTTGTTCTGTCTCCCTGGACTTTATTCCAGGAGCAGCATGTCCACACCACTACTGTCTTAGAGATGGATGCCAACCTCAAAGAAGAATCACCTTTATGTTCTATAAAACCCAATATGTATATTGCATACAATTGCTTTACAAATAGAAAAGTAGTTGTCAAAAAGGACCCTATACATACCTAGTATGTACCATGTTACTGATCCGTATGTAGCCTATAGCAATTGTTGTACTTATGTCCACTTCACACTTTGTTTAGGCCCTTTCTGATACCTGACACATAATACCACCTGTATGCCAGAAAGGGCCATAACCATGGGTATGGCAGTCATGTCATTTGGCATGGTCAGGTTGAAAGAATTTAATGACATGTTGGCCTGACATTCCTAATATTTTCCAGATGTGTTGGCATGTCCAAAACTGAAATGTCATATGGGGGGGTTGGCCAACTCAACACAACATGTACATTTTCAACTAAGCTGACTAATCATCTCATACTGCAAACACTTCAACCTATCCAACCAAATCCTGGCTGTGAGATCTATGATAGGGGGCCTAATATCTCTTTACTTGTCACAAAATGAATCCCAGGCCCCCTCGTTTTATGCAGGAACCATTCACACTTACACCCATATTGATCCAATGAAAATGCAAGTCCCATGTCTTACCAACAAATTGTGGATGGGGAATGCACTATTGAAAAATAGTTTATTTTTAATTTTTATTATGATCTCATCATAACAAGAACTTTTTTCTGACATAGATGCACCTGTGTGATCCCTATCATACCTTTTCTTTCTATTGTGGCAGCACCTTGACTTCCACTTCTTTCTCCATTGATGTTGAGCAGCAAGGAAAAGCATGGAATCCTTGGGTTGGACTGTGGAAAACCACCTATTTCCAGCAGATTAAATATGAGAAAAATTAATGCCATCAATTACATCATCATTTTTGCCTAAAAAAGCTCTAAAAACTGCCTCATTCCCATTGATTTACTTCACTACCACAGTCAACCACAAAGTCAGGAAGAGGTTTTGCTGCTTGGAAAAGTAGTGAGTGTCATCTAGGGCTATTCCCTTCTGACTGAGTGATGCCATGATACTGAGAACTGTGTGTAGATGTTCAGATACATAATCCGACACTGGGATACTGCAGCACAAATGGGAATAAGATTGTGTAGGTCCTTTGAACTCGTTCAGCTCAACAGTGTGCTAGAAGGGCATGTCATTACCAGGTCTTATGCAGCTTTCCAGGGGCTAGCAACTACATCATGATTCATGCTGCTGTGGAACTACACTACCTAGCTACTATGAAGTCACCATGACACTTGATAAAACCACCATCCCACCACCCCGGTAATGGGACCACGTGTTTACAGAACTAGTTGTAAGGCACCTTCCCTGGCATGAATGGGTGACTATTCATTGAGTCCAACATTACAAACAACTTTACTTTCCACAACATGCACTATCTGGCAATGGCACCACAGACCACAGCTAAGTTGCAGATTCTGACCAGAGTTCTAGTAACACTATTATTCTGGCAGAAAATAAGGTCAATTTTTCCAGACAATGGTTCCAGGCTTCCTAAAATTCTACCAGAACTCTGAGATCCTGTATTTTGTTGTGACAGTAACAAAAAAACAGTACCATAACCACCAGAATTAGACATTTTGACATATTATTGTGTTTGGATGCATTCGTTTTTTGTATAAGTGCCTTCAGCAATACAAATTCTGACAGATGGGGAGAGTGTGCCTAAAAGTTTAGCATCAGTCACCTGCATCCTGACCATGGTGGGTTTCTCCAGTAAAACATCTAGATGGATGTGCCAACTCAATTGCCTCCTCCACAACCAACAGAGGCAGTGACTGTGAGCACAGGTGAGAATTCCCCTCCTTGCCATTCTTTTACAATACTCTTCCATAGCTGTTTTCTTTTTCAATTGAATGATTGTGCCCCCATCCATGCCACTGCCAATGGCTCGTCCCACATGCACAATAGCATTTGGACACTTCCTAGCACTATTCTTCACAAACAATCATTGCAGCAACTGCAGTCACAGGTGAGAATCACCACCCCCCTTGCCATTTTTTACCATAAATTTTCATAGCTGATTTTTTTCAATTGAATTGTTACTACACCTCTGCATCACTCTCCATGGCAAAACACACATACACAATAGTGAGCCGCTACCTCCATTGCCTGCTTTTTCATAATCAGCAGAGGCAGCAACTGTGGATGCAGGTGAAATCCCCCCTCGCAATTTTTACATTACTTTTCCATAACCATTTTTTCATGTTTTTAATTGAAGTGTTATGCCTCCATCCATGCCATTGTCCATGTCTTGGCCGACAGACACCATTGTGAGCTGCTGCCTCTATTGCCTGATTCTCCACAACCAACAGAGGCAGTGATTGTAGACACAGGTGTGAATTTCCCAACCTTGCCATTTTCACATTAGATTTTCATATCTGATTCTTTAATTTTTCAATTGAATTGTAACACTCCATCCCCGTCATGGTCCATGTTTTAGCCCACAGACACAATGTCAAGCCGCCACCTCGAGCCCCTTATTCTCTATTCTCTGCAACCAACATAAGCAGTGACTGCAAGCGTAGGTGATGATTCTCTCTCTTGCCATTGTTAACAATACATTTTCAAAGCTGATTATTCAATTTTTCATTACTCCACAGCTGCCCTCCTCTTGACGGAAGTAGGTTCCCCTAATTTGCCATCTTCTGCCACCCACCTCTCCATAAAATACAAAACCCACACCCCATACAATGTCCTCCTGTGTCATTGATTTAACAAACAAAACAAGAAGCAGGAAATTGACCATTCCAGTGGTGAGTTTGTCAATTTATTATTTGCTCAACTGTTTAATTGAAAAGGGGTTCCCCTTACCTGCCATCTTCTGCCACCCCTTCTCCATGAATTACAAACCTCGCACCCCATGCTTCACCCTCTAAGCCAAAATAAGAAGCAGGACATTTGACCACTCCAGTAGTGAGTATTTTTATTTTTACTTCCTCAACTATTTCTGGAAATGGATGCCCCTAACGTGCCATCTTCTGCCTCCTCCATTAATTACATTCCCCATGTCACATACCGGACCTATCTGTGGCATCAATCTAACAGCCAAAAAATCAGGACAATTGACTGCTCCAGTGGTGAGTTTTTTTGTTTTTTATGTGCTCAATTATTTCAATGGATATGGGTTTCCCTAACCTTCCATCTTCTCTCCCCCTCCTCCATGAAGTACAAACCACATGCCCCACTTAGTTGGAAATGTTGGTGTTGTGTCGTGTTGCCAAGACCCCCACAATGACATGTTGCCCCGACACCCACCGTCATGCAGGCAAAACATTGAAAATGTCGGCCCAACATTCCACTAAAAATGTCAACCCAACCCACCAAACAACATGTTGGCAAGACATCAGCCAAGATGTTGCCAACATTGTGGCTGATTCTTTTGGCATCAAGAAAAAGCAGCAAAGCTTTGCATAATTTGGTGCAAAAAAGTTGCAAAAATGGTATCGTGTGCATTAATTGATGCATATGTACCAACATTTACTTAAAAAATGACCATAATCTCCATCAGAGTAATGACCCCACAAGTCCTGGATATGGCTGGGCAGTTGTGTGCTGACACATCAGCCAACATGTGACCCAGCCCTGAATCCAGTCACTGTGTTGGCAACATTTGATGTCGGCAGATTTTTAACCAAGAATGTTGATGTCATGTTGACACGTGCCGACATGTTGCTGACATTTCAAACTAAGATGCTCCATGCTGCACCTTCCAGTGGAATCAATCGAACATAAAAAAGCAGGTTGTTTGACCAATCCGGTGGTGAGTACAAAAGTCAGAAGTTGCCGATGGCAGGGGTCGGGTGTGTGAGATGCCGACAAGGGATTGCCATAAGCTGTTTTGTAGTAGAAAAATACTAAGTACCAGTTGCTATGAGAAAGGAGTTACTTAGTTGGGAGAATTGTTTTTATGAGTTAAAAAGGGGTCTACCTGAATGAAAGAGATTTACTAGAGAGAACATGGATGT
>JALLPD010002008.1:0-10907 GCA_036940065.1 Cyclotella cf. meneghiniana | reverse complement strand
TCCATATGTTGTGGCTGAACATGCTCCATTTCCGGGGTTGGCATTCTTTCTCCATCCATCTCCCTTTTCTAAATCTTCCGGCACGTGTGCTTCAGCAATCCTCCTCCCATCTGGGTTGACATACAAGATTATATGAATTTCGGTGGTGTCAAGAATCCATGTAATGTCGGCATCAGTATCATATTTTGAGACGAGTTCAGTGGCAAACCTCATCAATAATTCTGGTGGGGCAAGTTCCCGTGCATGATGCCCAGATGTCAACAGTACCTTTGCAGGATTCAAAAGGGGTTTTGATGCAGTGATCTTCATTACTGTGATGTCAGCCCCTGCTCCTCTGTTTATTTTCAACCACGAATCTCCTATATCCGAGATAGTAACAAGGTTAGGATACCTCTGCTCTAGAGCAAGCATGGCTGCTTTCATGCCATTTATACTTCTGAAACAGCTAAAGCCAGGTATGGTGTAGGTTTCACATGCATTAATCACCTCAGTTGCTAAAAGACCATCATTGATTGCCTGTTTAATAACTGTGATCACTTCATTTTTGTCAGTTTTTGGGTTTTCAATTGCCAATCTTCGACCAACATCATTGTTTGTGAGGTCCATCATTCGTTTAGGAAAAAGATTTACCGCTGTGCGCTCATGAGCATCTCCCCAAAGTTGTGCAAGGTAAACAGCTGCAGCATCATTCATGTAGCCTTTGTACAAAACTGTCAGCAGATAGGCAAAATACGAGTGGCGAAAGGCATCACACTCATTAAACTGACATTGGTTTGTGGTCATTTGGTACTGTGATTCTGATGTTTTTGATGCATCAGATCTGATGCGTTCAATCTCAAGCATTGGAAAACCTTGAAATAAAAGCTCAAAATAAAGTGCCATTTCGCTGGGCCCAGAATCAGTAAAACCCACAATATCGTAGTATGTCTGCTCACATTGAGTTGGACTAGGTCTTTCCAAAGGTCCCTCTGGTGGTTTTGGAATGACCCCACATGCTGAGGAGCCAATAGTTAGTTGTGCACGAAGTCTTGGGGTGGCATATATGTAAATGGCCCCAACGCAAGTGTATGCACAGCCACTTTGAACCCCAGGGGATATTGGTTGGACATTACTGCTTGAGGATCCATCCTCAAAAGCAACATGAACAGAAGCTGGGCCTGTCCCTCCATTTCCATACCACCAACCAGCTCTCAAATCGATCAAAATTCCATTTTGGGTTTCCCATGCATTGTCGTTGAGTGCAGTTTGAAGATCAACTTCTACAACTTCTTTTCCTCCTAAAGATGTGTCATCTCCTGAAAACTCCATGTATGGAGATGATCCACAATTCCAACCAACTTGGTCTCCCAAGAACTGAGTACTAGTATCCAAGTCTGCTTGGGTCAAAGGCCAAGTGTAAGTTATGATCAATTTTGGAATAGGACTCTGAAATTTGCACAGGTTTGACAAACGAAAATTCAAATCAGCGCCACTGAAGACACATCTTCCATCTTTAATGCATGGTATGTCAGCAACTTGATTGCCATCAAAGAGACTAGCCCAGGCATCAATGGGTGTCCACATTGCGGTATGCCCCAGCATAACATCAAATCCCCAGAAAGACTGAAAGAACTTGTTTGATTCAGTACCACCAATGTATATAACTCCTCCATTCACAATGGGTGTATACTTCTTAAAAAATGCCGGAGTTACAGCAAGAAATCCATTCACGGAAAAGGCTCGTTTCGCCACAAGGTCTGCTGAGTACAGGCTGCTTGAACTCAAAGGTACATCAGTGACCAGTGCAATAGTTTGTGTAGTGACCCCCCCAGACTTGTAAGTTATCACACGAGTTGGAGCCACAATTGACACAAGGTCATAATTGTTCAGTTCTTTCAATATTCTGAGAGGATCTTCTCCACTTGGTGATGCATCATAGTAATAGAATTTTGCACCATTAACCTTGCCATGATGCCACAAAAAATTGCTTGCATGTTGTCCATGAAAAGATATTTCAATTCCTTGAAGTCCTTTCACACACTCATCAAAAGTTGCTTGGATCTTTGGTGATGTCGAATCAAGGTTGCGATGGTCCCGTGCATCAGAGTCATTTTTTTGTGGAAACAGATCCCCAAACACAATAGGTTCCCAGTTTGGAATGAGATGAAATGGGAAGCCCGGGGCAATAACTTCCGTCAAACCTTCCCTTGTTGTCCAAGCAATGGATGGAAAAGGGCCAAGTGTGAGCACTACCTCATCAGCATCTACATTTAAAGGTAGATCAGCAAGAATAGAATCATGAACTAGTTCAAGAGCATTGCCATACGTTTGATTTGAAACCAAATTAGTAAACTGCATCTCATACTCCTTGGCAATGGAACTAGTAGTAATGTTTCTTCCATCGACGACAGTTATGCTCCTGGTATAGACTGTGAGTCCAATAACTGCCTTGAACTCAATCAATCCAGTTTCAGGAAAGTTGAACGAGAAAGTATTCACAAATGTACCATCTCCTGCTATATCATCTCCAGAAGAAGGCGATCCATCATCAACTGCCTCACCAATGAAAAGATCTGATTCTGAGAAATAAAGTTTCACCTGCAAGCCTGATGCATTATGATCATCAGGGATTACATTGAATGACAAAAGTGTATCATCACCCTTGATGACATGATTTGGAGTAACAAAGAGTCCAAACACGGTGGGCTTGAAGGGATTTGAAACCAACAAGATGTTGATAGTTAATTCCTTGAGTTACGTTTGGGACGTATTAACATCCCACAACTCTTAATTGAAATGAATAATCACAATCTACTTACATTTGGTTGGCATACACCCTTTCCATCTCTCACAAAGCCTTCTTTGCAAAGGCATAGAAACGAGCCTTGTGTGTTAAAACATACGTCTGATCCAGTACCACAAGTGCCATCTAAGCACTCGTTAATATCTTGACATGTGCCATCAATCATACCCTCATAGCCTTGTGAGCATATGTCGCATTTGTCACCAGTATACCCTGCATCACAGATGCACGCCTCGAACAGACAAGTTCCATGGGTACAGTTGCTAGAGCAGTCCTTTCCATTGATATCTTGACAAGTCCCATTTGGACTGAGTCTAAAGCCTTCTGCGCATACTGTACAATTATCACCGGCATATCCTACATTGCAGATGCACTCCTCTTCAAGACAAGTTCCATGAATGCATGTGCTTGTGCAATTAACCTTGCAGCTTGACTTTGCCAACTTGGCACATTTTGACATCTCTGTCATAGATCTCTGAACGGATGTCTGTTTTATGTGTGCACTTGATGGCTTTTTAATCTTGGCTGATGTTTTGCGAGACAAAGCAATGTTTTCATTTTCCGCATCAACAAAGGTGATCCTTGTGAGATCATGGTGTGCTGCTAATAAGCTTGGAAGAGTTTCATTAGATTCGGTCCGGAGAAAGCGTTGTTGATCCTGCATCACATGTGCAATCGCCTCTGTGTGAGAATGGTTCAAAATACCTCGGACATGGGGTTTCACGGAGGCACAGCCTGTTTTAATGGATTGAAAAGTAAAAGGCAGGATGAAAAAAGGATTTGATATTTAGAAAAAAACAGGATGCATTAAGAAACAATTCTAACGCACCGCTGTGAAACTCAGCCACAATAAAAAAGGCCAGGAGCTTCATTTACTAATGTCACCTTTTGGGTAAAACTTGTGATAGTGCCTGGTCTCTCGGGTAATTCCAAATTGATATTATTCTATTTTTGTTTCGTTGTTTCATCTGTTCGTGTTTATGAGCTGAGGATGAACAGAGCATCCATTATCATGTCATTTCGGTATGATACAATATAATCCATCTGGTGTTCTCAAATGCAATTAGGCGAGGGTACTCCTCGATATGTATTAGGTGTTCTCATAAAAGGAGTAAATATTATTTTATGGTTGCTAATAACGCCCAAGTTGTAAAAAAAATAACATAGTAAGATGATGAGTAAAAGATACTTATACTATTTAATCGTGCGTGACATGACTATCCGAGAAGGCTTAAAACAACAGGAGTACAAAACGACCATTATTTTGCGTAAGGGATAGGAGTTATCAATTGCTGAAACGACAGCACATGTTAAAGTAGCCCCCCCATCAGTCCCAAAAGGTTGACTTTCTTCTATGAGAAGATGTTGTGAACGACCGGGTCTGTGCGACGAGTCATGTTGCATGAGAGTATTGTAGTTAGACCAATCCATATCAAACAGCTAATCGCAGGCTCCGCAACCTCGCCTAAACTTTTTACCACCTTTGACGAACACACAACACGGACTACAAAAAAGGACACGATGATGATCCTATCCAAACGAATCCTCGTCACAACGGCGCTCGCCTCCGTGTCCACCGCCCTTTTACGGGGGGGCACTCACGATGTCGTCGTCCCCCGCGATTCCTCCACCCCGAACGGTCGTCGACTCCCTCAAAACAATGCCGGCAAACGAAGCGATGCCCAGAAATTAAAGCGAATGAACGAAGAACGAAAGCGAATGAACGAACGACGTCAGGACGATCAATGGAATCAATTGAGTAAAGAAGAGAAGAAGGAATTATTGGCACAAGTCCAAAAGGAGGAGGAGAAACTGTTTTTCCAACAGGAGAACGTTGGTAAGAAGAAGGATAAGAAGGAATCCAAGAACGGGCAGGAAGATGACGAAGAAGATGACAATATTCGAGATGGTGACCTTGCTCTCGGCAGCAGCAGCAACAACAACAACAACAATAACAACCTTGACCAAGCTAGTTCCTCGTGGTTGAATCAATTCACACTCCTCACCGCCAACGTCAACATCAGCATGAGCGGCGTCGAATCCGACGACAAAAAACAAGAAGAAGCAGTCAATGTATTATGGAAGAATCTCACCAAAATCGAAAAGAAGCAAGTGCTTGCTTTGCTAGAGGGAAAATTGATTGTTGCTCTCAATGGGGAGATCACGGAAAATCCGAATTATGCCACGGAAAAGTTGAGTAAGAAGGAGAAAAAGGAGCAGATCAAGGCGGAGAATGGGGATGCGGGGAACAATGGGAATGGTGGCGTGGTTAATAATGGTACTGTGGTTACTACAACTACGAGCAGCACCGTCACCACAAACACAGTCATAACCGATGGTGGCACCACCACGACCACAGGTACGACCACGAGCACCAAAGGCAAAACCACGAGCACCGCAGGCACCACCACGAGCACCATAGGCACAACCACGAGCACAGGCACAACCACGAGCACAGGCACAACCACGACCACAGGAACGACCACGACCGCAGGCACAACCAAGAGCACCGCCACCACATCCGAGGACGATCCCACAACAACCAGCGCAACCATCTCAAACAAGTTTACCTTCGCCACAACAATCGCCGATCCCTCCGTCCCACTCGACACAGCCTCACAACTCCAATGGACCACCTCCGGCAAACCGTGGACCACCCTAGATTCCTCCCGAGATTGTTACACCACCGATTCGTGCTTCGCGAGCGGAATCGATACCAATGTGTTGAGCGATGATTCGTGGATGGGTCAACCCGTGTATTCCAATTGGACGTGGACGACCGACAGAGGATTCAGGGGAGGAGTATTGACCTTTGTACTTTACATCGAGGGAAACTCTCGTCTCCTCATGCCCAACGAGGCCTTCTATGTGTCCGTCGACGATCAAGTGAAATCTTCACGTGTGGAGACGGCAGAGGACGACAATTCTTGGGTGCAGTACAGCGTTCCCATCGGGAGGGGACGACATGTCGTGACTTGGACTCATGTTTACAATCCGTTGGGGTTGGAGGCCCTGCCTGTCGATACGCTAGATGTGACGGCATTGAGAATGGATGATCTGCGTTTGACTCCCTTTGATACCATGATTGATCAGGGATTTGAGGATGGGACTGTCGATAAAAGACTGAGCATGACCTCGGACGGAGATGCCGTTTGGATCGTGGATGGTTCTGCCTCCAATAGCGGGGTGTATTCTATCGTTGCCAAGACGAAGGATATAAAGACGGATAGCGGATCGTCCAATGTTCAATTTGTATTGTATTCGGAGCGTGGCGGTTTGCTCACGTACAAGATTTCGACTTCGACCACGGCTCCTGACGATGATTTTGCGGTACTGTTCAATGGCCGACCAGTTGATGCTATTTTTGGCTTGACGGGAACATTGCCTAGCTTTGAGTACAGAGAGTTGGATGTACCGATTGGGAAGGTGGTGGTAACGTTACAGCATCGGAAGAATCCAGGAAAGTTCAGTGGAGCGGTGTTGGAGGCTTTGGGTAAGGTTGAGACTAAGGGTCTGACTAGATTAGATGATATTACTTTTGCACCGAGATAGACATGATAATAAGAGCGCAGAAAATGTTAATTTGCTTTGAGAGTGAAAAATCCCTTTCATATTAATAATATATTGTGACTAAAGTAGAAATCGTGACAGATACACATCCAAGAGATTAATTTTTTCCATTCATTGAGTTGGTCTAACGTGATATTTTTCCCGAAAAGCTCAGCAGCCATGGATGCTACCGACGCGATATTGTGAATGACCACAACATGGCACCAAGAATAGCGCATACGATACCACAAGATACCATACTAAGAAGTACCATGTATGCATTATCGTAACATACTTAGTTATACATCATAAAATCTATATCGCCAGGCAAAATACGACTACATACCATAGCTAAAGGGTTAACCGTCGACAGTAAAAGTAACAATCCCCAGCCTCATTCCCTCTCTCGCTAGTGGTGCATCTGCTGTGCACGATGGAAGTCGTAGAATCTGTCAATCTGTTGGGACATTCCCCTGAGTCCTGACTCTGTCGTGTGATATCAAAAAGGTATCAAACTGGTGGAACAATCATGTCTCACAACCCGCCCCTCGTTACTTGAAGTCTCCTGAACGCGGGCATTCCGTCAATGAGGAATTTATATTATATGTTGTTAGCACGTGCTGTATGTCCATATGGTGTTTCTTCCTCAACGAAGCACTGACCTCATTGATATAAGGTGCTGAGCTGTCTTTTCGAGTTCGCGTTTTGTTCTCGATTACTAAATTATTGAGGTGTGGAATCCTTGTGATGAATGTGCATTCATGGAAGGGTTCCCGTTAGAACCTTTGTGTCGAAGAATCGCTCCTCCGTACAAAGTATTATGACCTTCGTAATTGATCTTAAAATACTCCGAGTACCGTTTTGAATTTGTTCTAGGAACAATCAGCCTTATGCCACCGCGAAGCTTCGCGAAGGACATGCGCATTGAAGAATGATTATATGTTACATGCGCAGTGTAATTTGCCTCTCTAGAGAGTGGTAATGATGAAGGGGAAACCTCTCAAGAAACCCCATAAAAATAATATAATCTTAAACTCAACCCCAACCACACACTAGCGCTTCAAAACTTAGTTCATTTGACGAGTCATTGCAACGTTTTCAAAGCACAAGCCACCACTTTGATTCAAACTTCATCATGTGTCTGCCGGTCCAGTCGATTTCTTTCCAGTCTATGGCAGGACAGCGTAGTTCCTCAACAAAAATGTCGCATTTGCTTTCAGATCATATAATGACAGTTTCAGTTCCGACGTTCTCCGAGAGAGCAGACGAGCAAATTGAGGTGACGAGTCTCAACTCATCTGACATTGACTCCTTGAAAACGAACGATCCATTCATGTACTACTCCATACCGGCAGCGAGGAATGCCGCCATGAAGGGACAGGAAGTTGACCCATCCCTTCTCCATGCCTATGCCCCCTCGAGTACCCCAGACACAGAAACGAGAACAGGAAAGGCATCCAAAATTTCGTGCAAAATAAGAAGACAGCGTCGAGTATCCACAGAATGTCATCCAGACTTGCTTTTGGATCAAACATTATGTAATTCAGATTTCAAGTCAGCTACGTGCATGCCGTCTGAGGATGATGACCAAGATGACTACTTCCTTTCATTTCTGGAAGAGATGACGCGGTAACAGTATCGTATTGTGTCTGTGCTATGTGCTATTTAGTGATAAAATATGTATCTAGAAGAGCATTCTGCTCTTGACTATTAGAATGAACATTCAAGTAAATGAATTCTTACTTTCTAGGTAGTGATCATATCATCAAAGATAGAACTTTCATGCAAAAAGATAGCTTGTAATGCCTATCTCAACAGATTAACTCAATTTTAGGTGAATAAAACAACAAAAACTTTCAACGTTAATTATGCACCTAATATCTGAACCATCCATTGGTGAGCACTTGAAGACAATGCTTTTTCGCTTTATCAATCGATGGCAGATTAATTGACGGCAGCCAGTGGAATTTTTGGCAGTGAGATAAGGATTAATGAGCTGCAATATACATACATCATAAAATTTTGGTAGTACACTTAAATTAGTCCTTGATACACATGGTACAATTCCAAGTAGCTCAAGGATTAAGGCCACTTCAGGAGGAATTTCACCTTAAGTGGCCCCAGTTGCATCTCGTTGGCATAGCCCAGTTGCCCCTCATCACCAGTTTGATGGCAAATACAGACACAGAGATATCACAGTTCATTGGCATCCTATCATTGAAGATCAGGGAATCAAGGTTAAAAGCCTAATTATTGTATTTAATCCTATTGTTTAAACGTTGTCGGGTAATAACAAAATGTTTTAAAAGAGAGGTTAATTTTTTTGTGTTTACAAAGAATTAATTTGATGATGATAGCCATATCTCAATCAACCTCTTTCGCTAAAGGTTGGTGTTGTGGTAATGTTTTTAGAAACAGGAAAGAGGTACAGTGGGTTGCCTTCTTGTTACCCCAATGATTGGTTGTTGCGTCAATTGAAATTGGGAGAGTACAGGCAAGTTGTTTAATTCAATTTTGCTAAGTGAACTCAAAACTCTCTGAATGTCATTCCTAGGCCATGCCTCATTCCATTGCTCATCTATGTTCTTATCATTTTACCTTGCAAATAGCATTTAGAGGCATTGGATAAATGGTGGACTTCACAGTGGGATAAGTAATTTGTTTAATAGTGGTGGGCAAAATTCAAGGTGCAGTCCATTTGACATTGGTGGCAGCATCACTTGAGAAATGCTCCGGCTGGCAGCATGAATTGTTAGAAAGTGCACCAACTTAGACTGAGTTCTGCATTAGAAGTTTCACAGTAAGGTGGGCAAGTTTGGGGCTCACCCATTCATACCTTTCACACATGGGAGCCCATCAAAGTAAGCATGCACAAGGGCTGAAGTCACACCAGAATAACTTGTAAACCTCTGAATGGGCTTACAATTCAATAATTAGTAATTGTCTATACTTTTATTGCGAACAGATTGTTCTATCCCATCTGCTAGCAGTAGAATTGGGGTCAGCCTCATCCACAGCTGCTTAGCTGGAAATGTCGGTAACATGTTGATGTGTGTCACCATGATGCTTACATTTTTGGCTAAAAATCGGCTGGCATCAAATGTCACTGATGCCATGACTGAATTTGTGGCTAGGTCACGTGACAGCTGACATATCAGCGCATGACTGCACAGCCATATCCATGACTCGTGGGGCCATTCCTCTGATGGAGATAATGGTTATTTTTAAGAAAACAACAGTATGCATACATGAATTAACTTATAGGATACCATTTTTGTGACTTCTTTGCACCGAATTGCACCACTATAGAAAAATTTTCTGCAGCTTCCGTTTATTGTCTTTATGTCCAAAAGTATTAGTCGACATGTCAGCAAATTCTTGGATGATGTCCTGCTGACATGTTGACAGGACAGTCTAGCCAACACATTTTGATGACATGTTGGCCATGCTAAAATCCCAATGGTGCCAGTTAGCTCCAGACAGTCATTGGCATTCCCCTATCTCCAGCACTCCCGATTGTCACATGCAGGTAGGACTGAGACTGCTGCTACAGCCCTTACCTATCAGGACAGCCC
Organism: Cyclotella cf. meneghiniana; assembly: GCA_036940065.1. Lineage (NCBI taxonomy): Eukaryota > Bacillariophyta > Thalassiosirophyceae > Thalassiosirales > Thalassiosiraceae > Cyclotella > Cyclotella cf. meneghiniana. The sequence goes on along the minus strand of JALLPD010002008.1, from coordinate 1,001 downwards.
CATCAGCCCTCTCAGCCTCCTCCTATTGCCAGCAGCCACCTTCTGCCCGTTGCCAACAGCTATCTCGTGTAATTAGCTCATTAATTTTACTAACCATAATCGTTAGCTTAGTTCCATGGTCTTCATGGCTTCTAACACCCACGCTCACATCCCCATGCTCACATCTCCATGCTCCCATTGTCAGCCTCCCATCCCCACGCAATTGTCCCCAAGCTCACATCCCCACACTCCTATCCTGACACTCCTGTCCTGACGCTCCCGACCTGACGCTCCTGTCCTGATGCACCCGTCCCCATTCTCCCATCCCCAAGCTACCGTCCCCATACTCCCCTCCCCACGCTACCGTCACTATACTCCCATCCCCATGCAACCATCCCATCATGACGTTTCCATCCTTTCATTGCCATCCTGACTCCGTCATCCAGACATCGTTGTCCAGACACCGCCGTCCCGAGGTGGCCGTCCTGATGCCGCCGTCCTGATGCCGCCATCCTGATGCTGCCATCTGATGCCACAGTCCTGATGCTGCCGTCCTGATGCCACCATCCTGACAATGCACATTCCGATGCTACCATCCCCACCTTATCCTCACAACGCCACTGCTGCAACAAGATACTCACCTTACAACTGAAAATGGCATAAAATTTGTATTCAAACTTACTGTATTCAATTTACTAAAAAATTATGTAGGCTAATTGAGAAAATAAGTGAACAGCATACAATTAAATTTCAGTCTATGAAAGAATTACTTAGAGAAAACAATTTAAATTCTGTCTCTAAGATATATCAAAAGATAGACATGAGTCATGTAGAGTACACGTGAATCATGAAAAATGTCTGTTATTATCCCCCCACATGGTACCAGCACCTTAAATGCTTCCCTACAAGGAATCTATTCCCCAACAAACAAGCCACAAAAAAGCTTGCAGCGGCTGCTGGTAATTTTTCCTTCTCCTCCTTCTCCTCCTTCTCCTCCTTCTCCTCCTTCTCCTCCTTCTCCT
>JALLPD010002006.1:0-10908 GCA_036940065.1 Cyclotella cf. meneghiniana | reverse complement strand
GTCACCAATTGGCGAAACTCTGAACATTTCTGGTGACTAATGCACCGAGTTTTACAGTATGTCATGCAAGAAAAGGTATGGATGGATGAGGCCATCATGGCGGACTGGATTGAGAAGTGTTTTTTGCCATGAAAAAACACACTTCCTCCTAAAGCAATGCTGCTCCTCATCTTGGATTTGTTTCGTGTCCACATGATGGGACAAGTGGTTGAAAAATCCAGGGACTTGGAGTCGAAGTCCAGTACATCTCTGGCGGTTGCACATACGTGTGTCAACCAATTGACGCGGAGATGAATAAGGTGTTGAAAAGCAAAATGGGTGACCTCTGGGAGGATTGGGTAGACACAGAAAATATGAAGGATGTGGCAGAGATCCCGATGTCAGCTCATGAATTGGTTGCAAGCCGGGTTGTTGAATGTAATGGCTGTTGGACAAGGGAATGTGCAAGAATGCATGGAAAAAGAAGGGCATTGAATGGGTAATTAGTTAAAATAATACTTGTTGTTGTCATTCTTATTTTATTCTAATTACTAATGTGGAAAGAAGCAAAACAATCAATCATCCTCATCAATTACTTTTGCAAGAGCATACCCGTGGTTCCTGTGAAAGAGGGTGTGACAGTAGGAGTTTTGGTGTTGGGGTGTGTATGCCTCAATTGCCCTCACCACAGCTCCATCCAACAAATGGCCCCATGCACTGACTGCCTGCTCCCGTGGCATAAAACCAACTTTACAACCATCACTGATGTACTCGAGAACAAGAAATGCACTGATTCAGCAGGGGCGGTTTTTTGCAAACATAACAATAAACCACAGCCATGTGTGGGCCTTGCCAACACTAAATCAATGCCACAACTGAAGCAGTGGACATCACATGTGAGGCCATTGTTAGCTGCAATGATACCAACAATGGGGAAAACCATTTCCGGTGAGGGGAGAGGTAGAAAGATCATGCTTGTTGTGTGCAAAAAAATTGTATGTAAGTAATATATGTAGGCTCACCAAAAAACACCATAACTTTGGAATCAATTGGAATAATGGGGAGCCCATATGGGTGGATTGGTCTTGCAACAAAGAATCTGTTCAGATAGTATTTAAGTGGAAAAAGAAGGTTTAAGGGCCCCAAAACAAAAATGTCCCGAAATTGATGAGATTTTGTAAAGTGTGGCCTTTACTATAGTGAGGCCTTTAAACCGATTTTCATGTTATTTAATTTGGTCCTTGAACAAAATGTCAGATTTTTAATGAAGGTAAAGGAAATGAGCTTAAACTACAACTTTTCATTAATAAAGCATGTACAATGATTTTTTCAAATTTGAATAAAATCGTAACTTTTTAAAATCATACTAAATATCTATGCTTCTTTTGCTCTATGCTGTACTTGTAATATTACATCTGAATGTCACAACAATCAATCATGAAGTGACATGTCATCCTGCAGTTACATGGCATTAACAATGGAAGTGCAGTCATGCACTTCTTGCGGTGACTGCTTGGCTCTATAATGACACCATCTAAAACAAAACATTGCTTTGTGCTTGAGAATGTCATCAGTGTGGTTTTTTTGCTTCCGCTGTAGAAATCATACTGTTTCCAATATGAAACGTCTTAAATTCAGCATATGGCTTAAATTCCAAAATTCCAGCCTTTTGCAGAATTTAAGCCTTTTGCAGAATTTAAGCCATTCAGCTTAAATTCTGCAAAAGGATAAGATGTTGTAATTTAATCGTTTTGGAGAATTTAAGCCTTTATATTTTGGAATCAGTTCAGATTCTACAGTCGAGACAAGAAATCATCCTTTTACAAAATCATGGCCATTTAACTTGAATTCTGCAAAAGGATGAGATTTTGTAATTTAATCCTTTTGCAGAAATTAATCCTTTAGCAAAATTTAATCCTTATTATATTAATCGTGCCAAATTTTTCAAATGTCATGCATGAAATCAAACATCAGCGACCATCTAACAACTATGTATGTGCTGAATTGCTAATGGCCTAAACCAGAATTGTTGCAAGATTTTAAAGAAATCCTGTGGTTGGGTATCAATCACTAAAGTGCAAACCAAAAGCACATGTGTGTACACTTCACACCCTTGCACACCTCTCACTCATGGTCACCAGTTGCACACCTCTCCTCTAGGTATAGAGAGTTAAGGAAATATATTATGATATAATAATTCAAAGAAATAAATTCATAGATATTTGGTGTAAAAGTGAATGTTGCATTTAAATACAAAATATAAGATTATCAGCCTTTTTCCTTTAGCTTCAATGTTATGTTGACTTTTTTGACTAGCCAAACATGTTAGATTGAGTTTAGTGTTAAAGCATAGGGCTGTTGTGTTGAGCTCTTCATTTAATGTTTTACGAAATATTAATCTGGTGTGATTTAAAATGAATTGAGGGCAGCTATCTTGTTTGGTGTTGCATGTGATTAGGAAGTTCTGTCATTCTGAAATAAGTAATTTGGGAAAAGTAATCAGACTGATTTTCTTATTTCTATAAAACTACACATCGTGTCACACTGACTGCTTCTATGCAGCACATGCTTTGGATACCACAAAGCAAATTTTTAGGTAATGTTTTTGTCTTATGGCAGTGTTCCTGAAGTGTGTGGTTTTGTTTCCATGTGATTAAACATTCAAAACAGAAAGATAAGTTCATGTTCATCAAGTCACTAAAAGTGTGTGGCATGGAAGTAGTCAGAACTTTCATTAGTGCCTTCAATTTGTGATTAATAGTTGCAGGGGATTGTAGGCTTGTTGATAACCAAGATGCTCTTCAAGGACTGCTTGATGTGTCCTTCACTGCATGCAATGGCTATGCCGTGTTTTTCATCCAAATCCAATATTTATGATACCATTTACTGGGAAGCTGAGAGTGCTACTTTGCAAACATGTAATGTTACAACTCATTACCAGTTTATGGTGTTATGCTTTTTCATGGATGCTAGCTACATTACTATTGATAGAAAGCAACAATTTTTCAGAAATTTTGCCCCCATAACACAAAACAAAAGGACACTGTACTGCCCTGGTTTTCTATGAAGATTTTTGAATATCAGATACAACACTTTTGCAGATGGCAAACCTACCTTTGAGTGTATGCAAAAACAAATAATGTAAATTTGATATTCTAACCAAAAGATATTTTCATTTTTCTTCTTTTTACTCAGTGAATTAAGCAAAGGTGCAGATTCCAACTGGAATTCTGGCAGAACTATGATTCTGGCAGAAAACAGTCAATTTTACCAGAACCATGATTCGAGTCTTTTCAATATTCAACCAGAACTATGAGATCCTGTATTTTATGGTAACAATAACAAAAAAATTGACCCCGTTACCACCAGAGTTAGACATTATGATGTATCATTGTTTTTACATGTGTTTGTTTGTTGCATGCATGCATTCCCCAATGCAAGTGCATGTGAGGCAAATGTAACCCCAATCTGCACTATAAATTATTTCTCTCCCCATTAATCAGTTCATCCAATTAGAATGTTCATCACCACAAGAGCTAATCCCTGACACCAATCCAATCTGAAGCTGTTGGCACCCATGTCCCCTCCTCCATAGTCAAGAGACGCAGCAACCACAAGGGCAGGTGAGAATGCCCCCTCCCTTACTTTTTTACATACCACTTTATGCACCATTCATGGGCCAGTTGATATCTTAGCCCACAGACATAATCCCAAGCCGCCATCACCCATGCACCCACCTCTACAGTCAAGAGAAGGAGTGACCATGAGCGCAGGTGAGAATCTCCCCTCGTTTCCTCTTTTCACATACCTCTTTTGCAGCTAATAAATCACTTTTTCAATTAAATTGCTATGCACCATCCAAGGGCCAGTTGATATCTCGGCCCACAGACACAATCATATGCTGCCACCACCAATACAGCCTCCTCCACAGTCAAGAGAAGCAGCAACCATGAGCGCAGGTGAGAATTCCCCATCCTTTCCTTTTTTACATAACACTCTTGCAGCTAATAAATTTTATTTTTTTTTATTAAAATGATATGTGCCATCCATGGGTCCATTGATATTTTGGACCACAGACACAATCCTAAGCTGCCACCACCAATGCAGCCTCCTCCACAGTCAGGAGAAGCAGAGACTGCAAGCACAGGTGAGAATTCTCCCTCCTGCCCTTTTTTACACATCAAATTTGCAGCTAATAAATATATTTTTTCAGTTAATTGCAAAGTTATGCACTCCACAACTCAGCTCCTTTACTGATTTTATGATGCAAGTTATCTCCTTGCCATGCAAAGAACAGCTGATAGTAGTGGCTGTTGAGACGAGGTGAGTTTTAGATTAGTTCCTCTGTCACATTTTTTCAACCAAAGATATGTTACGTAAAAATTGTTCAACCTCCACATCATCAGCCACTCATCTCACACACGTAAATTGGCACTGTAAGTTGTTTCCTTGTCACATCAACAACAGTAGACAGAGTGGCTTCAAAGAGGAGTCAAGAGGTTTCTCATTATTACAATTCTTTTGTCAGCCGCCCATAATTATTTTCAAATAGAAGTTACACAATATCAATATACTGCTTGGCCGATGTAAGCTAACTATATCTTTACTGAATATAAGATGTGTAGTCTGTACATTGAAGGAGGATGTTACCTCTGAACAAGAGGAGAAATCAGATGAAGATAATTCACCAGAGGACTAGCCATTCAAAGACCTGGCAAAATCAAAGTATTGGCCAAAATGCCACTAAATGCACCATTGACCTTTGTTGTTGCCTGATCATGTTTGTGTTTCCAGTTTTTTAGCTATAACACTTGATAAACAAATGCCTTAATCATTTAAATAATGTCTTTGATTTTTGATGGCATTGCCTATTATTTTTAGCCAAGAATATGTTAGGATTGGAACTAATGTCTCAATTCTAGGTTCCGGTAAAAAGCAAGAATGTTACTGCCATCCAGCAGGGTAGGAGTATATTGCACCTAGATAGGAATTTCTTGTAAACCAACCATAGTTCTAATGGAGTTCTGACCATAACAAAACACTGATAAATGTTCCGTTTTTTTGCTGGAACCAAAAAATGGAATCTGAAACTTAGGAATAAAGATGATGGGGTCTAATTACTTTTTTGAGAATTTCTTTTAAACAAGCTTGCAATATTGACCATCTTCACATTCTTTCCTGGGGGGATGAAAAATATTGTGTTCTCAATAAGAATATGTCACAAAATTCAACACCATCTGTAACGCAGGGATGTTCTCATTTGAATAGAAACTCCAACTGAATAACAAGAGTTATAATTATGATCATATCTTTCTGACTGGTAGCTACCAAAATCAGATATTGGTTACTAAAATCTCATGTATACCATATTTCATGACACAATGTGCACTAAAATTTCTCCTAACACCACAAAGTTTGTTCCAGAATGAGTACATATCATGAGCAAGCATAATTTATAACAGCTGCATGATGTGGGACATGAGATGATATAATATGTCAAAGTTTATATGACAAGCACTACAATAGACTTTATACATGAACTGTCAAGAATGAGAAGAATAATGAAAGGAAAATAATATTGGGTCCAGAGAGGAAGAGGTTGATGTAATGAGGAGATTGTGACTTCAATCTACATAGAAAATTTTGATTTATGTCTATTTCAATACAGCAGCTGTAATTGTATGGTTTGGGAGGTTTTACCCCCCCCCCCATTAGGGATGGCAGGAATTAGACATTGGAGTAGGCCTTTAAAAGATACTTCCAAAACCAAAAACACATAAAGTTTTAGGATCTCAGGAAAATCATTAAGTTACATCCTTTAAGGGAATTCCAATCCATTTGAGTTGCATTAAGATAAAATGATAATGCCAAAGTCCTCTTTAATTGATGATACCAACATGATCATTTCCCCTTTATCATATGATAGACACATAAAAGGTCATAAATGGACATTCGTGTGCTATCATATTATAAGCCTCTTTTTTCTCTAAACCTTAAGTCAGTAACTGTCAGGACATCAAGATAACAAGAAACAGAAAATCTCATCACTCACCCTGCATCCTCCAATAGAGTTCACTGAACACTGACCACTCTATCTACATCCTACTAGATACAGTGTGCCATGTGCCATGTTTATGAATCCACACCCACTGTACACATCGGCCAAGTATCTAGGTAGAATATTTTTAAGATCTTCTATTTACTTTAAAATATCAACAATACGTCCCATTTGATAACAAGAGAAGTATTCAATATTTCTTGAACCTTGAAGGTTCAATGATACAAGATCCACCAGTAGCACTCCATACTATCCCAGTGGCATATAGTACCTACATGCCAGCTCATAGAGGAAAACCACTCACAATAGTTTTACATATGTTGTACATGCTTGTGCTGAAAAGGTTTTTTTTTCAGGAGAAATAAAATCATAATTTTTAAATTACAATCTTCCACTTGATTATCTACATGATCCATCTTTTTAAACATCTGTTGGTTTAGGCATCATGGGATTTTGCTGCCATCCTAATCAACCCCTATGTCATCAGTCCCACTCTGAATCTGATTATCACACTGTGTAAACAATAAAAGCAAGCTGACACCACAAGATTGAGGTAAGAAAAGTAATAACTCCCATGTTTGACTTTGTGACATTAATTAATTTCTTGAATGTAATATTTATTATCTATCTTTGTGGCGTTTTATATCTCAGCCACCAGACTGAATCTTCCAAAGCTATCACTTCTGCCATGCTGCTAACGACAAAATCCAACTGACACCGCATGCTTTAATGAATAAAAATTCTTCCTCATTTTCAACCTTGATATCTTTATTTTGATTATTAGAAGATATTCTTATGAATCAACTTAGTCATGTTTTTTAATCTCAGCCCCTAGACTGAACTGGCACCATGGCACAATAGTTCCTTCCAACTTTTTACTCTCTTTTTTCAGCAGCTCATTTATTTCATCAAAATAATTAAGTTACCTCTTCATGTCAACAGTGACTTCTGCCATCAGACTAAAGATCAGGGAATTAAGGTTCAAAAGCTTAATTATTATGTGGAATCATTCTTTTAACAATATCTGGTAAACATGTAATCCTAATGGTCATAAAAATTGATCCACATCAAATAGTGGCTCCTGTTTTTATGTCAGGCTGAGCTATAACAGAGACTGCTTCAAAATCATCTGGGTGTTTGGTGTGTTGTGGCATAAGCATTGCATTAAAACAACCCACTGCTAGACCCTTTTGTTGACTGTTTCCTGTCATGCATGCACTCTGGTCATAAGTTGTTTTTTCATCAGGGACAGTTCTTGACTTTGGGAACTGCACCTTCAATGGCACCTCTCAATATATCTGTAATTTCCACCACCTACTGGAAAGGCTCCAAGAATGATGCAAGAGATGACAAAAAATATCAACATCAATGTATGTTCCCTGTTGAAAAGGTCCACTGATCCAACAAAATCTTTTCCCAAATTAAAATGGCGACCTCATAACAAACTGCAGACTTATGAAATTGAAAAGAAATTCAATCCCTGCCATGCTCTTGAATACAGAAATGAGTGCTTTCAGCACTGAGCAGGAAGTCATTATGACAATCCTGCTTGAACCAGTCATTGAATGTAATCTAGGAGGAAACTGAGTGAATTGACATCTCAAACATTTGATACAAAAACATGAACTTACCACAACTTTTTCCAGTTGAGCAATGGTCTCAACTCAATCATTGGCTATATATGATACCCATTTGCAGATTGCTCACATTTTGCAAAAGATGAAATTTTACATTGAAACCTAACAAATTTTGCTGCCATTAGTGTTATTAGGTTGCATTATGTCATTATGAGTAATTTTGTTATTATTGGTTATGATCGGTATTCATTTAACTCAATGTGCATTATAAATGTCTTGGGTAAATGTAAGCTCAGATATTAATTTACTTTCAAGTTTTTGAGAACATAGGATAAAGTTCAGTTCTTCGTCTTCTTAACTTCATTTCCCTCACATTCAATAAGAATTTTGAGCTGTTGCAAAAAATTACAGCTGAAATGCCATGTTAGCCATTCTACACGAAAACTAAGATTCAACTTTTTTATGATTTTCTAACCAGAGGGCTGGGAGCTCGGAATTTCTTTGATAGTTAAGGACCAGCTTTCAAGGCAGCTGCTTTGTGTCCTGTGTGGCACATCGCCCTATCTGTAGCCAACACAGACAATGCCATGCCTCACAGGATACCTTATGTACCTAGTAAAGGATCCCCAAACATCACCAATACTATTCCCATGCAGCTGGGAGCTGCCGATGGCTGTGCCGGGTCGGCGGGAAACATGTGCCACATTACACTCCCCAACACTGCCAAATGATCACAGACCCTCACATTTTCCTATTATTCAATTGCATTACCAAAATGCCACAATTGAACACCTGCCTTCTACTGGCAAGCCTTCCAAAAAAATTTCCACCCCCGTCCCCTTGCCACCAGCCACAATGAGCTGAAGCAAAGCATCATAGTGCGCAAGGGGCCACACACTAGCCTAGTACTTGTCCTAAGCCCATTATTTTAGGGATTTAGCTTCACTTCACTGCACCAAATCCATGTCACTCCTATCCCTAAAACAGTAGCTCATACATACTCCCTTATCTAGCAGACAGCAAGTCTAGGACCAAGGTGCCATGTGGTTATTCTGCCCACAGAAAATCAAAAGGCTTAAAAATAATTTATCAAGTCTTTTTCAAAATCTCAGTCATTTCAAAATCCAAGTTGTTTTGATTCAAAATGGCTTTTAAATTTGAGAAAGGAGAATGCTGTGACTAATTTCACAGCTGATTTAACACATCACTGTCATAACTGGTCATTCATACATCCTCATTCACAACCTGTTCATAGAATAGATGCCACCAAAGGCCATAAGCCATTGGAGGACATCTGGCAATGAGAAGGTGAAAGCCCTTGTCAACAAAAGAGGCCATGACATGAACACAAACAACGTCCAAGCAAACAACAATGAGATCCATGAGCATTGACCTGACCTAAGCTGTTTAGAGGTAAAAATATTAAATGATATTGTTGTTGGTAAAACTGGCTACAACTTTTAGTGTTGATAATCTTTATAAGTTATTAGTTCATTGATTGCAATGAGCAAATGAGGATGGAAGGGCTATGCTATCCCTTTAATTCCAAAACATCACATGGATTTTGTGTAGGTTCCATGCAGTTCTAGTGTGCTCATACCCTTCTCTTGAGGGTTTTCTCTACAGTGTGTTCTCTTTGGCATAGATCCAAAGATCTGGATCTTTTCCTTGCAAGGATCCCTTCTCAATTGGGAGCTTGGGATGATTTACTTGGGATTTTTGTTTAGTACCTAGGGGAACTAATTGAGGCTGATTCTTGGCATATGTCACTCCACCCCACTAATGGAGGATCAGTGTGGCAATAAGAAAAAAAGCATTCTTGAAGTAAAAAAATATACCCATGTCTGGTTTGCGACAACTGTAATAAACTGAAAAGCCTGTTGCATCTTAGCTGAAGCATGAGTGTTGTATATAGGAGAGGGAGGTAACACATAAAATGACCATTCATTACTTGTTAAGTTTAATTATTAAAAAGATGTGACTCTCCTGATATATATTTATTCTGACTTGGTTCCATGTTAAACCCTGATTGTCCCATTTGTATGAACTGATGTGATAGTCCAATGATCATTCTCATACCAGCTTTCTGTTTTGCAAAGGAAATCATCTTTCCTAAGAAGTAATTTATCACAATTTTTGTAATCCTAATCATGATGTGAGCTATTTTTGCACTTCATGTTGAGATCTGTCTGGTGTTGCCTATATTATCCAATTTTATGTCAATCAGCAAGGAAGGGAATGTCAAACACCATGTCCCAACCATATATTGCTGCTCCTGGCAAGGCTTTTTTCTGTATGGTAACTTTAGAAAATGTTCTATGCTGCATTAGTTAGACACTTCTATGAAACTGACAACTACTGTATCAGCCATATCTTATTCAGTATTGCAGAGCATCAATAAAATTGCATATGCTTGTGGGTTCTTGACACTGGTTGGCTTATGCTTGATCTCACATGATTCACAAAGGACTTCAGAGTAAAGTTTAAAATTGCTTCCATTGTCATAAAAAACCAGATCTTATTCACTACGTTACTATCATTGCAGATGACCTGTCACAGTACAATAATCAACCTTCCTTGTTTGCTCTCTTCTGACATGCTGCATTGTCACAAGTTAGGAGCAGACAATTTGCCAAGTTACAGCTCCAACGTCCACAAACTTGCTGAGTTACAAGTTGTTGATTGTCGGGATAACCCAGATGTGGTGGTACAGGTAAAATTATAATTATATTTGTGCAATGAAAAAATGGGCACGGCATTTTCGTGATGAAAAAGCGAGCGCACAGCAATCTGCATCATGTTGCCTACCACTATTGTGCTGCTATGTTGTATCATAGAGTATGGTATGATACTGTGTAGTGTGATAGAGTATGGTATGATAAAGTATGGCAGAGTATGGTTAGGGTTAGCATCAGCGTTAGGGTCAAGGTTAGGATCAGGGTGAGGTTCAGGGTTAGGGTTCGATGATGTAAAATTACATCCATCATTTGCCAACAAAATTTTTTACCCCACCCATTAAAAACATACATCATGTGCCAATTTCAGAGTTTAACCCTAAAAATGTTTACTCTCTAGCCCCACTAGTTGAAAGTACATCCCCTCGTCTGTCCTCGATTATATCTAGTGGATGATGAAAAGTCGGAAAATACTAATTGCGATTTGCGTTGATTGCTCAGTGTAAAACTGGGATTGTGGTCGCACCAGTTGTGGTGCCTCATCTTTCATCAGCGTTGACTCTTCTGGTGAAACAAGATTCTGTTTTTTGCTGGTCAACTTTCCTTTTCAAAATTGGTG
>JALLPD010002005.1:0-10914 GCA_036940065.1 Cyclotella cf. meneghiniana | reverse complement strand
GGAAGCTTCCATCTGTCGTCCATAGAAAATAATGTGTAAATGTGTTTTGAGATTTGTGATTTGCTCCACGAGGCCTCCTTGTCAAGCAAATTTGTGTAAATTTCATATATTTGTGTCCATTTTACACAAAAAAATGTGCATACACACAGATGTGAAATGTGTTTTTGAGGTTTTGGTATGCTCCAATGTGGCAAGAAATAATGCGTAACTTATTTTTTATCGGGTCGTATTGTAGTCGCTGGCATGGGCACCACAAAGCTGACACGAGGAAATCTACTCCCAATGTGGGAATTGGTACAAAACTTTTCGCTCAGAGGCTTCAATTTGAATGACAACTCAACTTACAACAAGTAATCTTTCGTGTTGAATGGTCTAATGTTGTAGTATTCTTATTGACTGTCAGTAAGCGCGACGACGAGTTCCCTTAGTATTTCTTTGTGTTAACTGCGTTTGGAGGCGCAGAGGTTTCGCTGCTACATCTTCCAGCGCGTACAACAGGGAGGTGAAGCAAGAGACACAAGCACCGTCAGCATCACAGGGGACAGTCTAGATATCAGCAAGGAAGACTGCGCTAACCTTCCACAGGTCATCATTTGGAGTCGGGGAATCTTCTTTGACAACAACCTATTAGGTGGAGGCATTGACGATTTCCACCGCACAACTAAAATCTCCAACATCTCTCTCACAATAAAAAAGTGAAAAACATGCAGCACCGAAAATTTTTAAAGCAAATGTGCTTCGTGCTGCTGCATCTTGCACCCGTCCAATGTTTCCTCTGTCCAGCTGTTTTGTCCAATGGCAAGACAAAACTCCTGACTTCTTGTCACATTCGAGAATCACATGTCCTTTATACCAAAGCGTCCAGTCGCACCAGTAGGAACGGGAAAGGGTTCGGCGGGATGCACCCCACTTCAAAAAAGATTCATTACCCAGAAATACTTTATGATGAAGATGGAAACGTTCAATTAACAACGCGAAGTGACACTTCCAGCACACCTGCCTTAGAATTTGCTGAACATCTGAATGATGATCAAACTTCTCAGCCACAACATCAGCATCAGAACCGCGTTCAAAAATTCATTTCGAACATCCCCAAAGTCCTCTCTAAACCTCCACTTGTGTCCGCCACACCCGAATGGCGCAAGCTCCAGCGTCACGCACAGCAGATAAAATCCACTCACTTGAGAGATTTACTGCAAGATCATGACAGATGCGATGCCATGTGGGCAGAACACGACGGGGTATATTATGATTACTCGCGGCAGCAGGCTACCCTGGAAACAATGGAATTGTTGTTTGACTTGGCGGAGAGACAGGACCTCGTGAAAAGAATACGTGCAATGGTGAATGGAGAAAAGATTAACTTTACCGAAAACAGAGCTGTGTTGCATACTGCATTGCGAGCGAGCAAGGATGACGTTGGAACAGTGTTCGTCGATGGTGTCGATGCCATTAAAGAAGTGCACGAGGTGTTGGATCAAATCAAGGAGTTCACCGAAGCATTTAGATCTGGAAAAATAACAGGCTACACGGGAAAACGAATGCGGAACATTGTCTCAGTAGGGATTGGGGGCAGCTACTTGGGGCCCGAATTTTTAGCCGAAGTGCTTAAAACAGAAGAGGAAGGGATCAACTCATCGTTGGGATACAGTCTTCGTTTTTTGGCCAATGTTGACCCGGTGGACGTGGAACGAACTTGTGCCGATCTCGATCCAGAGGAGACACTTATAATCATTGTATCCAAAACTTTTACCACGGCAGAAACTATGTTGAACGCCCGTACGATGCGACAATGGTTGTGGGATTTCATGGGAGATGACATAGAAGTAGTCCGAAAGCACGTTGTGGCCTGTTCGTCCGTGTCAGCTACCGAGAATGTCAAAAAGTTTGGGGTTGACACCGATAAGTACTTCTTTAGGTTTTGGGATTGGGTTGGAGGTAGGTATAGTGTGTGTGGTGCAGCAGGGGCCGTGCCTATTAGTTTGCTTTATGGTTTTGATTTATTTGAGAAGTTTCTGGAGGTGAGACTTTTCTGTTCCTTATGCTTGTGGTCTCTTCATTTGTCTTGTATTGATTGTGAATTTTTAATGTTATCGTCATTTGTAATCGACTCTTACATTCCAGGGGGCACGGTCAATGGATCAACATTTCATCAACGCACCAATGCGAGAGAACATTCCGATCATCATGGGTCTCCTCGGAGTTTGGAATTCATCATTTATGGGGTACAATTCACGTGCATTGATTCCTTATGCCCAAGCCCTTTTGAGGTTGCCCGCTCATATTCAACAATTGGATATGGAGGTGAGATGCATTTAACTTGCCATGTCGCTTTCAATATCATTGAGATTACTTGTCATAACCCGATTTTAAAAAAATACATGCGTCAGTCAAATGGAAAACGAATATCACGCCATGGTATTGAAATCGATTATCCTGTCGGTGAAGTAGACTTTGGCGAACCTGGTACCAACAGCCAACACTCTTTCTTTCAACTCATTCACCAAGGCCAAACTATCCCTGTAGACTTTCTTGGGTTTGTGCAAAGTCAGCATGATTTGCTGATGGACAGTGAACAACTCTCATCGCATGACGAATTAATGAGCAATTTTTTTGCTCAGCCAGATGCTTTGGCCAATGGCAAGACCGCAGAGGAAGTGCGTGCAGAGGGATGCCCAGAGGAGTTGGTACTGCACAAAGTATTTGATGGGAATCGTCCGAGTAGCTCCTTGCTTTTCCCACAGTTATCAGCCTACGTTACTGGTCAAATTTTGTCATTGTACGAGCACAGAACTGCAGTGCAAGGCTTCATATGGGATTTAAACTCGTTTGACCAATGGGGGGTGGAACTTGGGAAAAAGTTAGCAGTTGACATTAAAGGGCATTTGTTGAAAGCACGTTATGATCCAAAACGTCGTCCTGTCGATACTGGGAGTCCGGCTACTTCACGAATTTTGAATTATTATTTGAAGAACGGGAGAGAAGCTGACGAGAATGGAAGTGGGATTAAAACACTAACAAGTGTCACTAGATTGACACACCGAGAACACTACCCACCACCAATTAACAATTTAGGAGGCAATGTGGGGAAGCTTTCATGATAAGTCATCTGCTTAGATGAATCTGTCCGTATGAGTGGAGGCATCTGGTAGTAAACGTATAATACAAAAATATCTGCGATTAGATGCGCATAAATACTTTCAATTCTGGTTGTTTGAAAAAGGTTGAAAGTATTTTAATCTGAGTCAACGACGTCACAGCTTAAAATATAATCGAGCATAGGAAACTCTTTTGCGATCTCCTCTGAACTTCCCTCTCTTGACAAACGTCCTTGACTAGGTCCTTTTTCGCCATATCCCGTGTAAATCTTGTCCAACGTGGCGAAGCTCTCTTCGCCAACAACTTCTCCCCAAGGCACTTCCCATGGACTCCCGCCCCCCAGTCGTTCATTGTCATTTAATGCCACAATGAACTGATTACTTCGACTGTCTTTGCCTCCTCCCGCATAGGCCAAATATCCTTTGGCGAATCTCTTGACCTCCAATTCATTTGTGCGATGGGATGGTCCTTCGGGAAGCCACTGTAGATTTGAAAATCAGGTGTTAACTATGATGTTCTCCAGAAAATATTGAAGTCAATGATACACTCACATTTGGGTCATCCTTCAGATTCTTACCACTACCATTGTATTCTATATTGTAAGTTGGATCTCCTGCGATTCCAAATTGGCATATAAAGTTCCGGAGACACCTCATCAATGCAACCTTCGAAGAAAAGTAACCGGTATTAACCATACGAAGGAAACGATTTGCGCCAAGCGGAGCCCAGGACGGATGTACTACTATGTGGAGAAACCCTTTGGTGGTGTGGCATGATACTAGTGATATTGGTATTTTGTCTATTGGAGGTGTTACTATGTGACGATTAGATGTCGCTTGAGGATGAAGTTGCGATGGAGTGAGATCTTTGAGAGAGTGAATTGTTCGCGAATCATTAATTTCACTATTATTTTTCAGCTTATAAGTTTCACGTCTGATATCCGACGCTTTGTTTCTTCGTACATCAACTTTATTGTCAACTAATTCCTTGTAATAACTTTGGCTCCGGTTTATGCCAACAAGTAATGCCGACAAAGTCGACAAACAGGCGAATAGGACAACAAGCGACGACACCGATACATAAGGAAGAGATGATCGGACCCCCCAGTAGAATGGCTTGCTCTGGTGTCTTACACCTTCATTTCCTTTGTAATATCGTTGTTTCAATACGGAATTCGAAATTTTGCGGCGGTTCATTGTGGGGATAAGAATACGCAAGGATCTGCCATGATGTGTCTTGTTGGCGGGTTGAGACTGTGACTTAAGTAGACCTGAAGTCGATTTTCGAGTCCCGTGACCAAGTAATGAGCTAACATCAGGTCTTTTTATACCTGACATCTGACATTTTTTTGAAAATGGGCCATTTTTAGCGATTCTGAATGAAACTTCGATGTCAGGTGGCAAATACAACTGACATTTTGGAAAAATGCCAGGTATTTTGGCAACTTGACCTTCGCATCTAACATTCCCAAATTTCATACTTTGCCTTGACTGCACAATTTCGTTCACTAGTCCAGTTTTGTCGGCAGGCCTGTGTGTCTCCCTTGCCAGCGAGGAAATGACACTTTCATCAACACATGACAAAGTCCCGTCTTCTCGAGCACCCACCACACATCAGAAAGCTACACATGAGCCGTCTCCTGGAATTCCTTGCCTTGCAGAAATATAATGATGATTTGTCATCTCTTTCATGCAATGTAGTAGATTTATTGTCACTATCATATGAGTAGCCCTAAGCAGAAGTGAAGCCTGAGTTGTGGGAGTGGAAAATCGCCGGAACGGTACACGGATAAGAGAGAACCTGCAGATTGGAACTAGTGCCTGGTGCTCAGTTTAAAGCTGATGCTTGCAGGGAGGATTGGTCACTGTCCACTGTTGTTATTCTATCCAAAACAACTTCGGGTAGTGATAAAGTGGAGCTTCAATGAATTGGTCAGAGGTTTCCTTGTCAGCGGTACATATGCAATCTCCAGATCTCCCCTAGGCTTGTTGTTCATCTGAGAAGTCTTATCAACTCGAGGAACTTGCACATCACTGGTGGTTGTTGCTCGGTTCTCACCTTTTTTCTCTTCCTGATCTGACAAAGTTTCGTTAATGCCATTTCCAGGAGCAATAATAATGGTGAAAGCTTTTCCATCAACCTCAATAGGGCCTTTCATAATGATGTTCTTCTCAACAACAGCAGCTCTCACTGGGTCATACTCCCAACTGACCACCTCAGCCAGACTATTGTCTAAAATGATAACACTAAAATATATAAAAGCAGCAATCAACTGCAGCTAGATTAAATTGTATGTGGCTGAGTTTTTAATTTAAACTATTGCTTTTGACTAATAAAAAACAACAAATTGAAACAATGATTTAATGATTTATGGAATTTGATTTAGTGATGACATTTTTGATACACAAAAATCAAGTAGGGATCCCATCATGATGGGTGTGGGTGTGAGGGCAATTGCGGCAGAACATATTTATCTGAAGTTGTTCTATTTGTCTCTGGCCATTTTATGATGGTGTGGCAGAAGTTGTCAGGGTGTGAGAGTTCTGTCTTGCATTGTGGCAACCAAAATATAGAAAAAAATGTAATGATGTGGCAATGTCAGCTGTCAGATGGGTACAAAGTCACGCTGGGTCAAGAGCATTCTGTGAATATAAAAATTAAAAGAAAATTAAAAATTTGCCAAATCTTAGTCATGCTCCAAATGTCAAATATCAGTTCAGGTTTACTTAGTCACAGCCTAAGCATGTGTTTTTCTACAACCCCCATATCCACTCTTTATGCAACAGTCTGTGACTGCGGTAATTCATCTATTGTCTCTGTAAATGTTCAAATATTCTGTTCTAAATTTCAGACTTTGAATGTGGTGGCCATACGGAAGGGCCTCTCTTGATTTTGCGCCATGAATTGTTTTTCATCCAATTGTTCCAAACTCCCTTTTTTAGCAAATATATGGATAATTTGGCAAAATTTTGACAAAAAATATGGCGCAATCGTAAATTTCGAGTCTCTGTCTATCTCACCAAGAGTGTTCACATCTGCCATGATGTCCTCAGCAAGACTCAGAAAAAAATCATCTTCTGAAATTGTTCTTGTTGCTTCTCTGTCTCCTTGAATACTAAAATCAATCCAATTTGTCGGCACAAGTACCTATTGTTAGATGCTTTACTTCTTTCCCATAAATCTCCATGGTGTCAACTTTGGATGGTGGGGATCCATTGTCCTTTCTCCTGATAACTGGTTTGACTCATGAGGCCTTGATCACACTTCACAACATTCTTCAACCTCCAGGATAGTATCCTCTTGAGAAGAGACAAGGGCGTAAGTGTTCATTGCCCCCTGATGCACAGTTGGGTCTCTTACTTTTTCAATAGGGAGCACGATGACTTATAAGCATCTGTGCTCTATTTTTGGCACAACATCATCTGTTTGTTCCTGTGTATTGACAAACATTATTAAACTTGTAGCCAGATGCCTGCATTGTCATAACAGCACAAAAATTAAATTTCCATCCCCAGAAGAAATGCAACAATTCTCCTTGATGGTAAACCATAAGGAACATATGGTTTCCGATGTTATTGGATTTATGGAAGGGGTCTTCTTCCATTAAGAGTGTACACATGAAAGTGTTACTCAGAATGCTTTTTACTGTGGATATGACAGTGATACAATAGTCAACATGTTCCTTATGGTCCCAATTAAAACATTGTTTCTTTATACTAAATTATCCTGGGAGTTGCATGGACAGTTCATTGACAGTATGATTTCTACCACATATACAAAAAGGATTGACAATTTTAAAATCTGCATGGACAAGGGATTCCAAGGATAGGATTAGCTTTAAACATATTGGTTGGACCATATAAACAGCACCCAGCATGGAAACATCAGCCTCATTTCCATGATTACTCAATGTGTGTCAGAAATGTTACACATCACTTTGACAGGCCAGTGAGTGGGGTATGAGTGGAATGAAGGGTTCTTTTCCTCAATGGAAAAAACACTTGCCAACCGATAGTCTCAAAGAGGACTTATATTGGAATCAATGGTATTAATTCCCAACTTTTGTACAAAATGGGTGGGGTTGAATCAAATCTAAACTGTTTCTGACCCCAATTATGAGTGGTATGTGAACCTTGAGGAATATGACAGAATGCATCAATATTATTTGCGACCTGAGGATTTTGAAAGTGATGATGATGGAAGTGCTTAGATTATAATTTAGAGTTAATTTGTAATTATTGTACTTGGTAAATGTTTTAATTTAAAAAACTGAAGTTGAACTTTATTGTTTACATTTATAACTTATGTGGACTAAACACAAAATTCACATGAAAAGATAACTAAGCAACTGCTGATTATTTGTGATTCCTTCCTTCCAATGCTGCTCTCATTATTTGAACTACTGCAACTTTCAACCCCATCCTCCATTTCTGCCTTCTTGCACTTCATTGGGGGTTTGACCTCAAGAAACTCAAAAGAATCTTTTCTGACTTCTTAGTATGATGCTCCGTTGCTTGCATGTGGTGTTGCATAGTCTGCTGGAATGTTGTATTTGAAGTTATTGCATACTTTGAAATTACTGCATTTTCTACTGCGGGGAGAATTTGTTGTTGCATCATAACATTCATAGAGAGTTAACCCCTGGGTCTACACTCTCCTTTCTAGCACCCTCAAAACAACTTGCAATCGTGTCCATTGTTTTTATTACTTTGCCTCACTCTTGGTTTGTAGAATTCTTAGACTTAACAGACTTATCAGGTATGCCTTGTTTGGAAGTTTTACTATTGGAGATACTTGTTGGATATTTGGAGGATGTGTATGATTGGATGGTGTGACTAATGGTTCATTGGATCATTGCATGCATTGACCTGAAGAACAGGACCAGGAGCATTCATAATGTCCTTTTCTGTGACATTTAATGAAGGAAATGTTGGAACATAAAGTGAGGGAGGGAGCTCTGTCTCCAATTCTTCCTGATTCATCGATTTATCAACTTCATTTTGGGATTTGTTGTGCTTGTTGGACAGATCCCCCAAAGCTTCATCTTGTAGAAGATTGGAATCATTACTTTCTTCTGCTGATGAGGCACAAAGAATGCCTGGGTTTGACTGGCACTGAATGAGCCTCTCAATCTTAATACAACATTGAATCCAGTCCACAATGTCACCGATGCTGCGTGTGGGATTTTTTAAAGTTTTGACAAAGTTTTCTTACTTAGTTGTTACATAGATCATCCTCAGAGCAAAGTTTGTGCTCACTGGGCTCGGCCTTGTCAACAACAGCAACTCAACTCCATGCTTCAGCGCCATTCAGTAGAATCCTCTCAACATAGGGAATGAAGATGTTGTTTTGATAGTTAGCATGGATCAGTCCAAGAAAATGATATGACATTGTCTGATGGATTGTGCAGACCCATCATTTGATACCTGAAAGTGTATGCAATAAATTTGGAAATTTGGTGGAGGTGGGAGTAGAATCAAAATTTGGACAAAGAATAACCTGTCCAGATATGTCAACTTGTTTCAAATTTAGACCAAAAATCACAGGTTTGGACAGTTGGAAGGGATTTGGCGACAATTTGGAAGATCCAAATATTTGGTTACTTGAACATTTAGACAGATAGATGAATTATGACAGTCACCAAGTATTGTTATTGCATGGTTTCATTACCCATATCTCTCCTACTGTAAATATCCTTGAGATAATGACACAAAATGTTATCAATCTTGATGATGTGTGACTATTCACTAAGTTTTGGCAATGAGTAAAGCAAATAAAATAAAAAGGAAAAAATAAAAAATAAAAAACTCAGACCATTTATTACTGAGATCGAGGGAAACCATAACCCCAAAAAGTATCGACCAGACCATTGTCCCCTCGTTAATCAATTACCTGACATCGTCAGTCTGTTAACAAAAACATTTGTTTTCACCCCATACAACTCATTTTATTTTCATTCTGATGTTCTTCCCTAGTAGACCCAGACATCAGGGTAGGTTTTTACTCTCTTGGACAAAGCATCTACATCTCCTTTTTGGTCGCAATGCCTCAACCCATACAAGATGCTGACAATTAAAGTCAACCTATGATTCCATTCACACATGCACTCATTGACCCTGTTCATTCCCTCTCCTCTTTGCCGACAACAGGAGAGCTCCCAGAACCCACCACAGTTGCTTTGGGTTACATGCTCCAAAGAAAAGACAATAATGTGTCTGTTGCCAGCACAAGTGGATTATCATCTTTTCTAAATGAGCCAAGCTCTGTTGTAGCAACATCAACACCAAGAGATGATGATGCCACAAGGTCTCAATACATTGCTAGCAAAATGAAGTATAAAGACAAGGCTATAAGATTGTCAAAAGAGTTGTTCCTTGTATCTCCATCATGTCATGCAGACACTCCACCAAATTTGTAATGAATGATCTCATAATATCTGTTCCATGGCAAGGCCAGCAAGTGTATGAATAATGGGGATATATCAATACTTCCTATTGCACTGGAGAAGTGCTCTATGTGCCACTCAATTGTTAAGACAAACAACAGTTGTATGGGCATGCTGAAGATGGCAGCTATTATGTTTGACCAGATGTACCCTGATAGTCCTAAGGGTGTAGTGAACATTGGTGCCATTCCTTGTGTTAGGAACCCTGCACACTAGGAGATAGTTAGAGTTGCTCAATATAGAGCATCTCCAGAGACTTCCTGTGACAATAGTCATTGACAGAGAATTGCACATTGTAAAGTCCTTGATTCATGAAGAACTTTCTGTTAAAAATTGCAGCAATCAACTTAGACATTCAGATGATGATGAATCTGTTTGTGAACAAAATAACAGAGTTAGATTGATGGTGAGGATCCAGTGGAGATAGAATACCTTGAACGACTACAGAAGATTTATTTCATGGATAAGTCCCTGATGATTCTTGCAATCTTGTACAGATGAAAGAAAATGGAGAATGTCCTGAAATGTTGAATTGGTCTTGTTTTGATTTCATACCAAAAACTTCCAACACTGCATACCCCCACCATTATGGAGACATCCCTTGCTTGATCAAGCCCTGGTATCCTTCATGAGAGGCAAGTATGATGCCCACCTACATCATGTCAGATTTTACTCTTCACCCACAATGAATTGAACTTGGGGCCCAACAGAACTCAACATGGTGTGTGTAGTGTTGACACAGTGATATGATGTGCTTGTTCATGCAATTTACAAGTAAAAAATGTCACACGCCAGAACTACACTTAAAATGGTAGATGCTGGTAGGTTCTCTGTGGATGCCATTCAACTTAAATTAGTACAGTAAAAATGGTGTATACCCCCAAAATTAATTTAGGTACATGCCATGGGGACTGGAACCCAGGTATCCTGCATGAGTGGCAAGTATGATAGCCATCTATATTGTGGTGGCTTTTAAGTAAATTGATGACAAGTTTAGTACCTTGCTGGGTGCCTATGGAACTGCAGGAGGATTCAGTTATTATCTGATTATAAGGATTACTATAAATTCAAATGCATATGTTCATGGGATGGAAGAAAGTTTAGTGGTTCAGATTGAAAGAATTGTCATAAGCCTTGAAACTAGTAAGAATTTTGAAGTTGAAATTGGAAAATAGAAAATCGAAATTTATGACCTTATTTCTACTGCTAAAATGATGCTATGCCTTGCAGTATGAGAATTTGTGAGAAACAGCATATCTTTTTGGATTTATGTTTTGGAGAAACCACACATTTTTGGTTATGTTTTCTGAGGAAGAAACATATTTAGAGATTTCTTGTGGACTTCTCCTTTTTGACAAAAGGAAAGTATT
>JALLPD010002004.1:0-10902 GCA_036940065.1 Cyclotella cf. meneghiniana | reverse complement strand
TGGAGAAAGCTAGTTATGGTGCAATTATTGCACCGTAAGAAAAGGATGGGGATATGTTCATATAATATGCCTGGTAAAATTATGTAGTATAATATATTAGAGGTAGATAAAATCGCGCCATCGGGAGAATGAGTGAAACTAATGCTGCGATCATCGTGTCGAGCCAGTATTTTATCGCAATATTTGTGTTTCGCAATATTTGCGCGCGGTACAATAGCAAACAATGAGGGGCTTTAACACAGGGGGTTAGCTTTGTGGCACTCCCTGTACAGACCTTTAAAACTAATTCACTTTTTCACTCGATCAATCGCCTTGTCAAATTTTATTTGGAAACAGGATACAAACCATATCTTCATCCTATTGAGAGGATCTAAGATAAGAAAATATTTTAAAGGTAGCCAATTTTCCAAGGTAGCCAAAGTTACTTCAATCACCTCCCAGGATCACGAAGGAATCTTACTAAAATTTACTTACACCTGGAACACCATGGCAAATTCTTTTTAATATTATTTCCCTTTCATAATGATGTACGTCGCACCACGTTCGCACTGGTATCGTAGCCAACTTGACACTGCGTCTGCATTATCGTCACCTTCCTGATGTTGTTGTCTTAATCTGTTCTTCCGTTAGCAAAGAACCTGCCGATTGGATTATTCAATTGAATACAACATCAGCTACCCTTTGAAAGAACACAGAAACTAACATTTTTTAGACAATGGCTCGTTTCAGTTACCTTGGCGCGGCCCTCTTGGCATTACAATTACACTCCACCCCAGCATTTACCCCTACCAAGCTTAACTTCTCTCCGCCCTCCACCGCACTGAAAGTTGCCTCTGCGACATCTTTCAGTCTCGACGAATACCTGCTCTCGAAGAAAGGACCCATCGAATCGGCGCTCGAAGCATCGGTCAAATCTCGTATTCCCCAAACAGACAAGATATGCGAGTCCATGTCGTATTCACTCATGGCGGGAGGGAAACGAATCCGCCCCGTGTTGTGTATTGCTGCGTGCGAAATGTTCGGAGGGACGGAGGAGATGGCCATGCCGACTGCCGTTGCTTTGGAGATGATTCATACTATGAGTCTCATTCACGATGATTTGCCGTCTATGGATAATGATGATCTTCGACGAGGGAAGCCGACAAATCATGTAAGTTTATAGAATGAAATGAAGATTGTTTATCTTGTCGTAATCTTCTTCACGGCGTTTGGCCGAAGACGTCATTTACTGTGATTTTTGCTCACATGCAATTTTTATGGTGTGCACTAGGTCATCTATGGTGAGGATGTCGCGATTCTCGCTGGCGATGCCATGCTCAGTACGTCTTTTGAACATGTTGCACGCTACACCGAAGGAGTACCAGCTGAAAGAGTTTTGGATGTCATCGCTCGCATGGGAAAATCCGTTGGAGCGGAAGGACTTGCGGGTGGCCAAGTGATGGATCTTGAATGCGAGGGCAAGCCGGGAACTACACTTGATGACCTCAAGTGGATCCACCTTCACAAAACTGCGACACTTCTACAAGTTGCCGTAGCTTCCGGTGCAGTTCTAGCGGGGGCAAGTCCCGAGGAAGTAGAAGCATGTGAAAAGTTTGCAATGAACATTGGGCTTGCTTTTCAAGTAGCAGATGACATTTTGGATGTTACAGCTTCGAGCGAGGATCTTGGTAAAACAGCTGGAAAAGATGAGGCAACAGACAAGACTACGTATCCTAAGTTATTGGGTTTGGAAGAAAGCAAGGCGTACGCGCGTCAGCTTATCGACGAGGCGAAGGAGTCGTTGGCTCCCTTTGGCGATCGCGCTGCACCTCTGCTGGCTATTGCGGACTACATCATTGATCGAAAGAACTAAACTGTATCTTAGCTCGTGAAAAATTCTATGAGAATCGTGGTATTCGCCTCTCCAGTTTTTTCCGTTGCTTAGGCAGGACGTGACAGGCATTTAATTAACTGAGCTCAGAATGGATCCTACCTCATGAATGACAACACCCTCTCTTCGACTGTCAGTATCATGTTTGTTTCAATTGTATAATACGTCATTTTGTGATCACTAAGTGACATGAGAAGCCGTACCATCGACCATTTCTGTCGTTTTATCCTATTCCAATTCAATTAGTTTCACATTACGAACCCTATAGTCACACCAACGAAGCATGCAATTGGAAAATCAAGTGATTTAGTGCAGACGAAACGCAAGTGTTCAACATGTGGTAAAATTGGAGCAACTGTGCTGCAGAAAAATTAATAAGATATGGACTCCTCATCCTCATATCCATCACCACTCTAATGTGTAGACATTGACAACGTGACCATCACCGAACCATTCCATCGACTCTCCTTCAGAGTCGAGTTGAACATAGACACTGCGTGGGCTGTTTCGTTCGCATCATGTCGCGAGCGGTAATTCGTCCCTCATCTTTTAGTTTTCCAACCTGTGGACCTGGCTTCATCAAGTTGACCAGGAAGTCTTTTTATATATATAAAAAATATAATATAATATACAAGTCCATTGTCGCAATAGATTGCTTTCAGTAGGACAGTCCCGACCCGTAAGGTTTTCGTCGGCTTCTTGGAACGATTGCGGGACCAAGAGATCAAGACACAGAAAAACATTCCAGGAGGATATTCCGGTAAAGTATTCCCGATATCATCGTCATCATACGTAAACACATACGTATTTTGGCCATCTCCACAAGGAGGAGTGGATAGTCTTGCCTTTGTCACATGTGATATTCTCGCCGTCACAAGACATTAATCGTAGTGATCATAATATGTGTGATCAGAAAGAAGTCTTTGTGACAGTTTGTGACCGTTGATTTCCCCGTCCGATAGGCATTCATACGCCCTTCTAGCTTCAACCTCTCAGCATTGTCGACTACTTACGTATAGTCAGGCAATATTTTGAGTCATAAAAAATGATACTCCTATTCAGACTGTCTGCTCCCTCCGTCTCACCGTCGCTTTGGTACGTTTCATGGTACTGAAGCTTAAAACACATAATCCTTCTCAGCAGGAATTTTTAAGCTATCTAATCCCATGCGAATACCACACCAAACACATCTCCAAAAACGGTGGTCCAAGAGGTATTTATTCTTTTTGCACTTTACGAAAGCGCGTTTGGTTGTAATCGTAAAGCAAAAGGAAGCGAATAGGATAAGTTGTGTCTTGATTTTGTCTCCCTCTGATGGAGCTGTGTGATCCCGTCGTCATAATTCGAAACTCGCAACGACCTTAAAACCACACCACAACGTGCAACAATGAACAGCAACACTCGTAACCTGGTCGACGACATGGCCAGCGATCAACGCGGGGATACATCCCCCCCACCTAACACCTTGAAGCATAGAATCAAGCGAGCCATGGCGATGGAATGTGATAACTCGAGCGCAGTACATATCAGTTCCGTCCTCGCTGCCGCATCAGCCCTCGCCAGTCTCGGAGATAGCACACCGCCGTCTACCCCGGAGAATTCAGCTGCAAGTGTCATTCAACTTACGTTCGAGCAGATCGCGTCTACCGCAAATTCTCAAGCGATGCCGTCCAAGTTTGACCATGACGTTCCCATGACATTTCCTCAGAAGGTGAGAACAGCTGTAGCATCCCAATGACGACGGTTCTTATAATATTGTATCAATCTAATCAATTGGGTGTTTTTCGTGTATGTTCCATCGCGCAGCTGATGGAAATTCTCGCTAACAGTCAGATCTCGGACATCATTACATGGCTGCCCAGCGGCAAGGGATTCATTATTCTTCAAAAACGCAAGTTCGCTTCCGAAGTAATGCCGTTGTATTTCAAACACAGCAAGTTTACAAGTTTCACCAGAAAGTTGAATAGGTGGGGATTCATTAGGGTCACAAAGGGACCCGAGAGTGGCGCGTACTATCATAAGGTGGGAGTCTTTTGTATTTTCTATCGTAAATCCCCCGACCATCTATCTGACATGAATGCTCTCTCTAGTATTTTCAACGCGGTGAGCATAGCCTATGCATGCAAATGCATTGCCAGTCCTCGAAAATGCCTTCAAGAGACACAGCTCCTAGAGAAAGCGAAAGCCCAGCGCTCACTTGCATCACCTCTCCTGGTGTTGCATCTGCGATGTCTTCGCTTCACTTGGAAGAATCTCCATCGCCTAACCCAGCCTTCGGGTCCTTAACGAAGCGTCCGCCATTTGAAACATCTTTTTCAACATCTAACCCTAAGATATTTGCACCTGATTTATCTCGACGCGATGGCATGGACACGGATAACATTGAGGTTGATCGGATTATTGGAACTCAAGGAGCGTCGTGTGGAATCAAGCCCTCTTTTAGTTTGAACCATCCTCAGAAACATTTACTGAACGAGCAGGCTCTCAGGATGCTCGCTACTCGCTCACAAGCTAGTAGACAGCACATGACTATAAGTCAGCACAGCTTCAACCACAGCCCCCTCCATCATGCCCATCAAGACCGATCTCAACAAAGCAGGCCGCTGTGTTACGAGAATGTATTTGGTAGTCTGAACACTGCTTCGTCGAGACAACATCCTTTCGTTATTCAGGCCGCCATGAATGCACTCCTTCGCACGGATAATGTGACTCAACCTCAATTGAGTGACCACGCATACCTCAACATGCTTCAAGCCAAGGAGCAAAATAAGTCCTTAGGCTGCTTCGCAAATCGTACCAGGCCTTTCATGAACGACCAAGCCTACCTAGACATACTTAGGGGGAAAGAGCAAAATAAGTCTTTAGGTCGCCCCGAGAGCGTTACTAAAGCCCCGATGAATGACCAAGCCTACCTCGAAATGCTTCGGGCCAAGGAACAAACTAAGGCCTCAGCTTTGTTTGTTTCAGCTCTTGGCGCGGCTCTTGGGAGCCCTTCGGATACTCAAAGCATTATTAGCCAGGCTATGCAAGCACAGGTGCGAAAGTATGAAGAACTGAATCGTAGAGTAAATGATGGTGACATGAAGCCTGGAGCCGCCAAAGCTAATTGTTACTTGTCACAAGGTAATGTAGCGCATCTTCGGCAAGAGCTGGCTCAGAATGGCAGCAAACCACGGCCAACATCTCCCAGGGATATATATCCAAATGCTGTGCGACGGGCTTCGGCGGCTTAGATTGATTCAAAATGTTTGAATATACTTAATTATTACATTTTCTCAGATTGACTTGTCGAGCCTTTTTGAAACTACATTTATTTATGTAATATAGTGATCAACACCATAAGAATAATCATATCAATCGGATCAAGAAAGGACACAAATCTGCCAGTTGGGTTTAGATGTAAGTTGATTTGAAAAAACGGATTGTAGTATCAGCGAACAGTCAACTCAAGATTCCGACCGTTCAGTGTAGGCGGATCAAAAACAAGAAGACTACTAATCAAGCTTCCCTCCACAGACGAAGTGGAATGCAATCCAAAGTGGCATGAAATCCTGTGTGGAATCCGATTGTCTCCTCTGGGGCTGTTCAATATAAACCGCCAAGTGCAGTCCCCATTGATGCTCCCCTCCTCAATGTTTGTCCATCGTTTGTTTTCATAGCTGTCATATAACCCTGGTGTGGGCGCTGGAGTCGTGCGGTGATCAGACTCGTTACTGGCTCTTTGAATCATTATCGTGAACTGAGGACGAATCTACGTTCGCTAATACTTACTAATGAGTAAAGTTTCAATGCAATTGAAATGTACACCTAATAACGCCAACGATGAACAAGTCCACAGAAATAGACACATCGGAACTCTTGGAGAAAGAAGATCTCATAATGCACATCAGCGACATTTACTTTTATCAATGCATTCTCTACTTGCTTTTGGCCGCAACCTTCATCTTACTCTTGCCCTTGTTAGGCTTCTGAGAAGGAAACCTTCCATAAATATCTTCCCTGCTAGGAATAGCCCCAGGAACCTTGTGACGAATCCCCAACGCCCCAACAATCTCCACGTACCTCTTCTCATCCTCCTTATAAAGATAGTTCAATAGACGACGACGCTTGTTAACCAACGCAACCAATCCACGACGTGTGGAGAAATCTTTGGGGTGTTCCTTGAGATGGTTTGTGAGGTGGTTAATACGTTCGGTCATGCCAGCCACCTGGTATTCCGGACTGCCGGTGTCCGTTTCGTGTCTGCGGTGCTTAGCCCTGAGTTCGACAATTCTTTGTGCACTGAGGAATTTAGCAGGGAGAGTTTCTTCCGCACCGCTATCTTCGGTGTCGAGATCGCCAGAGGAGAACATGAAATCTTCCGCGGGTTCGGCGTCATCTGTGCCAATGCCATCGAGATCCATGCCAACCCGGAGTGGCTTCATGATGGCGCTTCGTACGTTAACATTGTGCTGGGTTGACAAAACGGCACATGGTGATGAGTGAGATCAGTCGAAGACTTGGATTGAACGAGTGTTTGAATGAGGTAATAGAAAAATCAAAGAACGAGATCGGCCTCGTCCCGGAGACACGCAAGTTCGTCTCCAAGGCATGATTCAACTCTGCAATTTCTATCTCAACAAATCGTAGCGAGATAGAGACATTTACTCGATATCTCCTCTTTGTGTGGTCCCCGACGGCAGTTCCTGCTGGATATTGTCATGCGGAAACGCAGTCACGGGCAGTCTAGCCCGTGTGGGTATGGGCGAAGCAACGACCGACACGAAACAGCCTTAACGAATCTACTACAATACAGCATACATGCCGGAGGTCTTCTTTCCACTCCTTTCACCGTCACTAAGTCCCCTGCGCCGATCTAGAACCCTAGCACACATGGCCATGACGCACGAAGATGGCATGAGCCCCAACCATCAGAACTCACCGCATGTGACAACGCCGACGGCGCAAACCCTTCAGCCCCAAAAACAACTGCCGACGCTGCTATCACAGCGACAAGAATTTGGTTTGAGAAAGCCATGTTAGGATGCTCTGTGGGTTGGTCGCGAAAGCTCCGTAGGTGATGATGATTGTGATAAGTTTTTGCTGTGGTGCAACGAAGATGTCTGCCGTGAACCGATGTGCGTGTGTCAGCGGCGTTCGTTGAAATTCTGCCTAAGCAAGTAAGTGATGGATAATGTGATGTGGTCTGTCCGTGGGTAAGTGGGCTTGTGACCCCCGTTGTTTCACGTGGCGTGGTGAAAAGAATTGTGTCCGCCCGTTAAATTGGATATATTTCTTTCTTGTCACGACAGTGATTCTACTTAAGTAACGTTGGAAACCTTTTTCAGAAACGACCTTATACCTCAGATGAAGGAATCAATTTATAGCTCCTCCGAGAGATAAGTAGTTCTTATTTATGGCTACTTTAGTCCAATGACGTGGTCGATTCTCATATCGCCAATCTTTAAAAGTTGTGAAGGTGCATTCTTTTTCTCAATTCGGATAACGTGATTGTTATGATACGATTCTATTTAGCCCCATAATAGAAGTAAAAACCCTACTTGACCAATCATTTGCATCGAGACCATCCGCATCTCCGTCATCCCGGTGCATACACACATAGAACACACCAAACAAAAATACAATAATGTTTGCCCACGCATCGGCCTCCATCCTCCGGCAAACAACCCGCTCATCATCTGCAGCTGCACTGTCCTTCCTCAATGCGAGAAGTTTCCATCTCACACCGTTGGCCCTCGAAAAGCTCAATGTCGAAGGACTCGCCGCGAAAGTCGACCTCTCGGGCAAGAATGTTTTGATGCGAGTCGATTTGAACGTTCCCCTCTCGAAAGTAGACGATGTGACGGTGACAGATGATACACGCCTTCGCGCCATTGTTCCTACTACGAAGTTTTTATTGGAGAAGGGTGCGAATGTCATTCTGTGCAGTCATTTTGGCAGACCGAAAGGAGAGATCATCGAAAAGGGTAAAAACGGAAGGTTGAACCCCGTAGTTGAGCCGCTTAAGTCTCTTCTGGGCGTAGATGTTAAGAAAGTAAATGATTGCGTCGGTGAAGAGGTCGAAGCCGCCGCGAAAGCCTTGACGAAGGGAGATGTGCTTCTCCTCGAAAACACTCGCTTTCACAAAGGCGAAACAAAGAACGATCCTGAACTCGCCGCCGGACTTGGGAAACTAGCTGACTACTTCGTCATGGATGCGTTTGGTACTGCCCACCGTGCTCACTCTTCCACTGCGGGAGTTGCTTCTCACATGAAACTCAGTGCGGCTGGTTACTTACTGGATAAGGAATTGAAATACCTCAAGGGAGCTGTGGATGAACCAAAGCGTCCCTTGTGTGCCATTATTGGTGGTGCCAAAGTGAGTACTAAGCTTCCAGTCATCGAATCTCTCCTCGAAAAATGCGATGTCATCCTTCTTGGTGGAGGAATGATTTTCACTTTCTACAAAGCTATGGGATATGATATTGGAAAGTCCATGGTGGAGGAGGAATATGTTGAGCTTGCCGGTAAACTCATGAAACAAGCAGAGGAGAAGGGTGTCAAGTTGATACTCCCACCAGACGTTGTACTTGCTGACAAATTTGCAGAGGATGCCAACACAGCCATTGCAAAGGCAAGTGAAATAAATGGCGATTGGATGGGACTTGATGTTGGGCCGGAAACGCTCGACTTGTTCAAAGAAGAAATTGGAAAATGCAACACAATTGTATTCAATGGCCCCATGGGTGTGTTTGAAATGAAGCCCTTTGCAACAGGTACCATCACGGTGGCAGAGTTAATGGCAGAGGCGACCGACAGAGGTGCAATCACCATTGTTGGAGGTGGAGATAGCGTTGCGGCTGTGAATCAAGCTGGATTGGGCGATAGAGTTAGTCATATCAGTACTGGGGGTGGGGCATCTCTTGAACTTCTTGAGGGTAAAACTCTTCCTGGTGTTGCTGCTCTGTCAGAGGCGTAAGCTAGGTGCTGCATAACAAATGTTTTTGCACTTGAGATAGCAACTCACTTATCGAATAAATTATGTAACATGAAGCTTTGAAGTTTTGAAGAAACTATCAGTGCTTTATTGGCAATGACTGCTCGCAGTGCAAAGTATGTTCAGTTAGATTCAGTTTTGAAGGAAAGAATTATGTTTGAGCTGCACGGACATTATTTTGTGGAGTGTGCGAGCTAGGTTGACTGACCCACCGCTTATAGTAGTACTATTTCTGTCTTCAGCACTGTCTTTTCTTTTGAAAGTCAAATTTTTGTAATCCAATTTTCGTGATCCCAAGCATCACATACAGGTGTAAAATTCTGTTGGTGTTACCACTTCTTGTCAGCATGTGATTTTGGGTTGGTTGCAGACTAATGGGTTCCAAGAAGAAAGCATCTCAAATGAATCATCAAGTGTCCAAGACCATTAGAACATCATCCCTTTGTCATGAGACTTACTTTGATAACTTTGTGTACCATGACTTAAGATTGAAAAATGAGATATTTCCAAAGATATGGGTATTCATGAATGGCATTGGCCCACTATTATAGCACATGTAGAATGGCTATACCTCAACATTTATGTTCCATGTGCAAGTAAGCTAAAAGATGATTGAAACAAATCAATCATAACTACTTTTTGAGCTACCTGTTACTTCGCTTTTTCTTTGTGAAAACTATCATGAAATCAGGGAATTCGTAATTTGAATTCTCCCTGATCATCATAAACTCTACTGCACTGAAAGTACTTTCTAGTTCTAAGTATCTCACATATCCATCAAGTGGAGCTTTTGTCTTTGTACTTACATGCTCATAAATCCATCAGTTTCTTAAATTGTGTCAGAGATACATTTCTCAATTGTGGTGATGGACAAGTGGGTGGTGCTTCATCCAATAATATACATAGTTCAGCAGTCCCAGCCTCCAAAAAAGACAGAATTTTTTCTGATTTATGGCTCGGTCATGCAAGCAGTGGAAGTGAATCTCTATTGCTTTTGTTTATTTTTGATGAACTTTACATGCATAATGCTTTCTGCTGTAGAGTTGGTAAGGGGGCTGGGGAAGTCCCATCTCCTCAAAAAATATTCTTCTACTACTTTGTGTGCATCGATCTCAAAAGGCTGACAAGTTCAATGTCAGCTGCTGATGACATGACAGTCTTAATGATTTTTGCCATGAGAATAGCCGTGTTATTTGGGGAAAGGATGCTCTCTGATAAATGATGACACATATAGGTATCCCATGTTGTTGTGTGTGTGACTAATACCACATTGCTCTTATGACAACTTCATGGTCCCACGATGTGCAGTAGTCTGCTGATTGTTTTAGCTTCTTCATTGTGTTTGGGATTGTGTTGAATTGCTGTACCAAGAATGCACTGAGAGCTGCGAGAAGCATGCCAATGATTGCTCTTGCATCCCCTTCAAATTTACCAGCGACCTTCTGAGTTTGCTTTTGTTTGTCCTTTCATACAACAGGGTGTTGTTTTTGCCTCAATTTTGGGGGCTTGAGTGACTTCGTTTAGAGAGTAAGTAGGGAGAGATGAAAAAGATGGATATCATGATCAAGTGAGGTCTAGAGTTAGTTTGCTACAACTAAGGAGAGTGTGATCAGCGTGAGGGCATCCACCGGGTGTGTGAGAGCTGGCACTCAAAACGGCAGCTGCTCAGGCAGATGTCAGAGGTGATGTCAGGTGGTCATGTCTTCTGTGACACTGTGCTGGCATGCAAAAGGATGCACACACATTCATATGCCATAAAAAAACCAGTGACAAAGATCCAAGTCACACAATGACAGATGAAACATGGGAAAGGAGCAGAAAGGCAGAGGCCTAAAAGGCGGACGACTGAAACTAAGACCATGGCAATAGATCCACATAAAAGCTGCATCAATTGATGCTCCCACAGGACATGAAGTGAGAAGAAGAAAGCTACAAACCACAGGGGAGGGCAAGGAAAAAAGGGAGGAAAAACTGTCAATGACATAGGGCATCACAGTGACGTAGGCCAAGAACCTGCTTACACTTGTAAGCTCTAGGAGCTTACAACTGGAACCTC
>JALLPD010002003.1:0-10904 GCA_036940065.1 Cyclotella cf. meneghiniana | reverse complement strand
GTCCAAACTTATGTTAGATTAAATTCTTGGGATCATTTGGGCGCGTGGGACCAATTGGGACCACATTCCTCTCAAACCAGTACAAGCATCCACTGCGAACCAATAGATCCTCGAAATGAGTTGGGATATACTGGGAGAGCTTGTTGGCAATGACAAAAATGTGCTTGAAGCAACAAAATATTCAAGTGATGCAGATCAATATTTTGAATGAAATGGATGTAATTGAAGCGGTAATGGGAAAGTGTGACTCCCTTACAATGTGGATGTAAGGAACTATGATTGATATTCAGGTTGGTTTATTGCCAAGTAATACTGTCACCATTAAAACTGGCAATAAATGAGACCAGTGCATCAATAGCAGGAACAAAACTCACCACTGAGTCATGGGAAGCATGAGTGTTGGACATCTCATGGGACTCACTCACTTGCTAATCAAAGTTGACAATCCTTCTCAGAGATACTCATAATGAGACCTACACTTGCAGTATAACCTAAAAACAAAATTAACTCCCCCTTACCCATCTGCACTCATGAAACAACATCTAAGATATTTTGTACCAAGCAGCATGTTCTCTTTCCAGCACTGTACAGAAATGAAGCTATGGTTATGGCTGAGTCATCCATGTTGTCCAAGCCCTACATCTTGCCCATTTTGTGAATTGTATTTCCTTAGTAATTCATATTCTCTAAGAATTTGCTTACCTCACTTTCTTTCAATGAACTGAGCACTAATTGATAGATAAATTGATTGGGTGATAGATGGATCAATTGGGTCCAAAAGAAATGGATGGACCAAAAAGTCTTACATTTTTACAAAAATTAGAATTTACATCATCCAAATAATCATCACATGAAAATTTTCAGCATAATGGTTTTATATTCCAAGTCTTATCTTTTTTTAAGATCAAGTTTTACATACTTGAATATCTCAATCAGACAACCATGTAGAATTAGAAGGGATATATCCTTTTTTCTGGGACTTTTCTAGCTGATGAGAATGAAATATCACAAGTATCTTCCAAATGCTGTCCAATGAATTTTTTTATAATCAATGTTGGAGAAAGAGCATCAGAAACACATCCCAGAAGTCCATGGAGGAGGGGGGTGTAGATAAGGAATGAGAAAGGTTTTATGTACCCATTTTTACTTATACAAATGAAATGTCTAACAAAAGCTCATTAGTGAGTTTCTGTTGTAAATCATTTTTTGCCCAAATGGCCAAACAATCAGAATCAATCTCAATTTTGTTTGTGGTTTGGTCACAATTTAACTAGATCTTGCTTAAGGTCCTGTGATTGTTTTTTGACCAAATTTGGTCTGATAAGTTAGAACACTCACAATAAAATGTGAATTTGTACATTAATTTGGCAATTCACAAGGTCCCAATCAGGGGATATCAAAAAAAGTGTTTTTTTGTTCATGTACAAGTCAAAAGTCAATTTGGTCATAAAGCCACTGTCTGGACAGGATGACTTTTTGACCAAACTTGACAATAAGACCAATCTTTTGATATCCACAAAATGGGGCTGTGTTAATTGTATAAAAATGTAAGAA
Organism: Cyclotella cf. meneghiniana; assembly: GCA_036940065.1. NCBI lineage: Eukaryota > Bacillariophyta > Thalassiosirophyceae > Thalassiosirales > Thalassiosiraceae > Cyclotella > Cyclotella cf. meneghiniana. The sequence continues at coordinate 9,350 of JALLPD010002003.1, read as the reverse complement.
ATCTTATTGTTTAGAGTGATCTACAAGATTGCACCATCATTCTTTTTGACCAAAGTTTAGACAAAAAGAACTTGATTTGGGTGTTTGGTGTGGATTTAGTTAAGATTTGTCCAAACAAAATATGTTTTTGGTTGTTTGGGTGGAAAAACTAATTACTGCAGGTTTTCAGGAAGAAGTACTAATAAAGGTTTTAGTTCCCATGTACAAACATATGAAACCCGTCAAGCATGTTGTGTTGTATATTTTTTTCTTTTGTAGATCATTCATAATTTTTTATGTCACATGTTTTTGCAAACACACAGTTGATCTTCTTATGTTGCAGGTGTTAAAATCATGCAACACCTTAGCAAACAGATGTTGCAAAATACTACGTATAATGTTGAAGTACATTTATGTACATCAAATGGAACTTATACAAAAAATATAGTACATGAAATTTGTTCACAAGTTAGTCACTGGCAGGAATGAAGTATCATGTGTTATGGCTTATGAAAAAAATGGAGTGAAATTCCAATGAGGAAAATTCAACATTGGTTGCAAATTTCCAATAATACACAAATGCATACATATATACACAACAAATAAGCTAATATTGTATATCATGGAATCTAAGGAGTACCGAAAGACAAAATCTCACCTATCTGTCTATTTTGTGTTTTAGGCCTTTGAACCCATTTTTTGCCCATAAGTTCTCTATAAATAGATTCTCCATTGTGAGAACAACACACCCATATGCTGGGCTCCCAGTAACTTCTTGTAATTCAAAAATTATGGCAGATTGTTGCATTACCCACCACATATCACCTTGCTTTTTTGGTGGGCTTACACCAGTACATGTTATTTTTTGAATAGAAAAATTCTTTGCAGCTCTCCTGCTTCCAGAAGACATCTTCTGATTGATGGCATCATTGTTACAAACAATGGGTGCACATGTGATGTGTACCATATTGATTGCAGCATCATGCTGCTGCTGGCGGGGAAAAAGAAGGGCTTGGGTGGATTATAATATCTAATGGAAATGGCACCGGATGATCTTGCAGCTTGTTTTGTTCTTCATGACATGAGAGCACATATAATTTTTTTGAGTGTAAACTATTTATTTTTCACTAACAAACAAAATCAATTAGCTAACAACTGGATGAATAATATAAGTAGTTCAAATGTGAATCAAAATAATTAATTGGTATAGGTGGATTTTTGCATATGTTGAGAAATGGCACCAGACAAACTGGTGGCTTTTCCCACAGTCCCTCCCATACATCCCAGCTGTTGCAGACTCCCCCAAGGCAACCACTACTTTTCAGCGGCCGCATCAAGAATGCTGCCCAAACAATTTGCTCCACTTGCAAATCCTCAAACTTGTTCCATCAAAAGAAAAATCAGTGATCAAGGTTGCACAGGGAGGGTAGGTTCACCATGGTTGGGCAACATGAAGGTAGGTGGTGAGTGTGCATGAGGGTACAGTGCCTCCTAGCCCTAAATGAAATTGACGGGAACAAGATGAGGCAAAATAAAAAGGATAGAAATACAGTATTATCTATGGTCACTTTTTTTTATTTTTCTTGCTTTATTCCTCTCCAAAAAATGTTATGTTGGCAAGATGGCAGACATTTTGTGTGACTAACCTAATAATTTATATGGTAGAAAGAGCTTTAATTGATGTGTGGTGGTCAATATCATAAAAAATGGTATCTTTGTCTATTTTGATGGGTGATTGACAGATGAAACATGCCTTTCTAAAGGCCCAATCTTTTCAACTAATTATATAATTAGAGAAACTCATTTTCCAAGGGAGAAGGAAGCACTTAGTTGTATTTTGTTGAATGGATGATTTTTGCACTTGATATCCGTTTGTTTGTCAACCCACATGTAAAAGTATATATGGAGAATCATCTTATCATAAGCCATCCTATTTGGATGCCTTTAGTCTCAATGGGCATTTTTTGCAGAAAGGATGACATTCAAAAAGACGACATTTGTGCACATAACATTCACCTTTTTACGCACAAATTTTCCACTGGTGGACATATTTGCATATTTTCTAATTATCTAGCAAAATTCTATTTTTATTGTTTTGCATGAAGCTATTAGTTTTTAACTATGTTACATTATTGTTGATTTATGAACAAAAAAGTGAATGGGAGTTGATTGGATTGTTTACTTTAATAATTTTTTTATTAATGGCCACACAGAAATTGCAAAGAGAGATATAATGTTTTCATTTGGATGGCAATAGTCCATATGTAGGATACAGTACCCTGCACACAGATCAGTAGCAGTTACTTAACTTTGGGGCATGTCAGTACTATATCACATGGTCTTGTGTGGCTCTTGTCATTCCAATCTCGTACATCAAAAAATAGAGATAAACCACAGTGACAACCTGGCCGTGAACCCAATTTGCAATATTTCAGTGAATGTTGAACCTTTTTTATCACCGATGAGCACTGCTATCCTTATAACTGCATACTCATGACGTTATGCTTATATCCACATGGGATGGAAAAACCACTGAGCTCTCCTTCCTAAGAGATCATGGACTCAGATTTCTGACATCTTTGAATTCCAACACTTCAGGAAGAAGAGCAGGGCCATTTTTGACCCTGCCAACTAATGTTTCTCACTCCTTCCAACTTGTTTAAGGTGGGAGGAAGTGTGGTTATTTGCATGTCAAAAGAGGTGGGATCATCGTATTTTTTCCATTTTATACATCGAGCTTGCATGGAATCTCATCTTTTTCATGACCTCTTTCCAAATTCAGCTGCAAACATGCAACAATCAATTGAAAGAGGAAAGCAACTAATGGAAAAGGGGTAGAGAGCGATGGGCCTATCACCAACAAATCCAGCAATCAACCTAAAGCAATAGGAGAGTGGAGAGTGACTGTGATGACTCAACACAATTGAGCGTGATAATAGAGCCACCATTACCAATGTCACAATGAGTAAAACACAACAATCAATGAATATAAATGGGAGCAAAGAAGTCAGGAATAGTTTTGGTAATTACCTAACCCATCAGTTTATTAAATAATCACTCAATAAAATAATTAATATATTAATTAATTAATTAATTTTTTTAAAAAGCTTTGACCTCTAGATAAAATTTTCTTGGGTAAAAAATTATCTCCGTATCTTTATTTTTTGCTTTACCTCTGAACTGGTAATTTTTTTTACTTGTATTTAAAAGGGGGCAGTTATATGGAACCCCGTGACTTTGTATTACAAAACCACCAAAGCTAGTGATTCTGTATTATGAAACAGGTTTGCATTATAAAAACATGCATACATGAATATAAGATAAAGGGTTTCCTAAATTCCCTCCAATGTGAATGGACATCTTTCTAAGGTAAGCGATAAAGCTTTGTTTAGTTAGTATAAACGTAAAAATCGAGGTAGAGCATTGTCGAAAGGCTCAGAGGTTAGAGGGTGCACTGTGGACACTGTGGTCCATGGTTCAATTCCTATTTTGTACCACCTTGAAAGATAGTTTTGTCCTATGAAACCGTTCTTCTTGTACAACCACAGCTCATAAATTGTGGGAATTCCTTCCTTAAGAGACTACCATCTCCCAGAAGGTGAAGTCAAACATGCACATTTCTTTACTGAGAAACATGTAGCACCTTGTTGGCATGTATGCAAAACAGATATAATACAAGCCACTATACACAGAAGAAGAATATTGCATAATTAGCTTGTAAAACCTACAAAACCAAAAAAACTTTCATGTTGTCAACATCAAGAGAAGTTCACTTCCCAAAGATGCTTTCAAACTATGAAGCATCAATATATGGCTTCAAATTTGATAAGAAAAGCCAACAACTGTCATTACAAAAAGGTATGCACATGCACATTTGACTATGTTGCAATGTCATTACAACCATAAAGAGTCACAAATGTTCAGACCTCCCTAGAGGAACCTCACTACAAAATATCAAAGGATGCCATGACAGATGAATCCTGACTCTCCTTGGTACACAAAGAGACAGGTATGGATATTTGTATCTTCCTATGAATATAGTCAACAGCATATCTGATTTGACAATGATCACTTGCCGGTAGGTGACCCATTTGGCAACTGCTCCCATGGATACATAGGGGTAACAAGGCAAATAGATGGTCAAACAACCCTACCATGATGCTTGAGCCAGTTAACAGAGTATCTACACAATCAGCACCTTTGCAAATTAGACCTGGTTTAATATGCACCTTCCACACTCATCATGACAATTAAGGTGATGTTTAAACACTCCATTTTCAGGCCATATGCATATCATTTGGCATCCAGTGTAAGTCAACCAGAGTCTTCACAAATACACCCGATAAGTGAATATCTAGAGATCAACATCTACAAAATCATGGTGATGCCTGATTGACTGAACAAGCCATGACCTTGTCAGCAGCTTCTAGTGGTTATATGTGTCCCTAACTAACATTAAGTGCCATTCGTGCCTACCACCGAAATGTAGTGATGCAATCAAAAGATGGACTTGTTGGTTGGCATTCCCTTCTTGCACACACTGACACAATAAATAGGGGAAAACAGGCAACACCAAACTGACCTCAATACATCCTCTCAATGACTTATGGTCACATGGTCCATGAAAGTGCTGCTATTATAAACAATGGTCTTTTGCCTTGCACAAACATTCAGTAGGGGGCAGTTATATGGAGCCCAGTGACTTTGTATTACGAAACCACCAAAGCTAGTGATTCGCTATTATGAAACAGAAAAACATACATACATGAATATAACATAAAGGGTATCCAAAATTGTCTCCAATGCAAATGGATAACTTTAAAAGTAAGAGACAGAAAATGTTTTTAGATATTATAATTGTAAAAAATCCGCATCTTGTCATGTTGAAAGGCTTAGAGGTTTGAGGTTGTTCTGAGGAGACTATGGTCCACAGTTTAGCTCCTCAATTAGAAGAATTGGACATGCCATTTTCTATTACAAACCAGTTCACCAGTGAAATGTATGTGTTTCCTTTTTACTGTCTAAGACTTTTCTGATCACTTTGTACTATGAAATTGGGGTTGTCATATGAGATGACTTTTTGCTTTATCACTTTGTATTACGAAATAGCAGTTTTGTCATATGAATGACATTTTGGATTAAAATGCAATGGATACCTTTTCTTCCAAAGGGTGTCAGTTTAGACACTAAACTGACACCAAATGGACAAAACTGCCTCAGGTTACAAAATGAGGTGATTTTGTATTACAAAGTAACTGGGCTCCATATAACTGCCCCCTTTAGGAATATTAGGAATTGGAATGGTACCTATCCTATTTTGTACATTTAAGACTAAAGGCTGATAGAAAAACATAGACAGGAATATTAGGAAGGCTTCCGATATAATGTTATATCCTCTCTAGAGGTACAAATAAAAGTAATTGTATGTGGTAAGTTATGACTCAATCAATCATATGATTTATCTAAAATCTTGCCTTGCACATGTTGTGAGGCTTCACTTTGTGGAAATCTTTACCCATGGCATATTTAGTTGCTGAGCAATAGAACACTGATGTTGTAGACAAACTTTACAAAATCTCACCAATTTTCAGGACACTTTACTTTTTGAGCCTATAAACCACTCTTTTTAACCTAAATGCACTATGAATAGATTTGCGTTTTTTAGACCAATCTGCCCATATGCTGGGATCCCCGCAGTTCCCATTGGTTCAAAAGTTATGGCTGCTTGTTGTGTAACTCACTGCATATCACCTTGCTATTGTTGGTGGGTTTACATATTTACTTAGTATTTTTTATGTCCCTTATCTAAATTATCACCAGAGCAGCTTGTTCAAGGTGTTGGTACCATTGCAACAAACAATAAGTGTATGTGCAGTGAGCACTGCTACAGTTGCTGCAACACATTGTTGGAAAGGAGACCATGTGTCTCCAGCGTAATTGTTGTGTCTGCCATGAACAGCACCAGATAAACTAGCCACGTGTTTGTTCTCGGTGCCAAGACAGCAAGTTTCAATTTTTAGTGATGTAAACAAATTTAGATTTGCATTAAATGAAAGAAACTGATAACTAGTAAATAATTAAAATGTAACTATTTGAACTTATTCTTAGGTTTGGTGGATTGTCATATCTGTTGGAGATGGCACATGATAAACTTTCAGCTTTCCCAACAGCAGCTCCCATGCATCTCAGCCATTGCAGACTGTAGCCAAAGTGACTATCTTCCCGCAGCCTCATAAGAAAATGCCACTCAAGAAATGTGTCCTATCCATCTTGCAAATCACCAGCCCTCTTCTATCAGAAGTTACTATCGCAGTTGCAGTTGCAGGACAGGATGTTTGCCATGGATAGGACAATAAATACATTGGTGGTGGGTGAGTGGGATGATACAAAGCCTCCTACTACCAAAAAGATTGGTGCAAACAACAGGTGGTAAAACAAAATGATAGAAGTATGGTACTATCTATCATTATTTTTTAATAGAGATTTTCATTTCACTAGCTTTAAAAATCCAAAAATGCTGTACGATAGATGCACTTTACAGTATCTCAGGCATTTTGTGTCCTATCACTTCAATTTCTATGGTAGGCAAGTTGAAGTATAATTCTACATCCTATCTAGCTTTTTGTATCAATGGGCAGCTTTCACAAGACTCAATGTGCGCATGGTGAAAAATAATGTGCACCCTATTGTTGCTGTGCATTTGAGACTTTTTGGGAACAATGTTTTATGAGTGACATTAGGCTTCACATAATTGTAATGTGTTGTTAAGCCAGGATAAGTTCTTAACTACCTCAAATAGTGATACAAAAAGCAAATCTCCAAAAATATAACTAATCTCCAGAAATTAATCTAGACACCTTAATAATTCAATGTAGGGATAGTATGGAACTTGTTGAAAGCTAAAAGAGAATGAATTCCCCAAAAGAAAACCTATCCCCAATTTATTTGCCAACATTGATAGGTAAGACAACTATTTAGGCCCAATGGACATAAGATAGACTTTAGTGCAAGGATATGATCATGATTAGTTCTAATTTTGGATATTAGGTGAAATTATATGTTAGCAATTATCCACATAATTAGATTTGCTAAGTTAGAAATTGATCTTTTAAGTTAGAAAGTTAAATATTTTCTTTCCTGATGAATATTCTAAAACATCATTACATCTTTAGATTTAGAAAATATAGGAAAACAGAAATGAATAAATATTCAAAATGAGATTTAGATGGTATCCATTTGTTTTTGGATCCTTTTCAACTTTTATGCTTGTGTATTAAAGGTACTTGATTGCATGACCTAAGCCAAATATTGGTGTAGGTTCTGTGTGGAAGAAACCAAAGCAGTAGCACTACTAGATACTAACTCGTAAAAAATAAAGAGTGGACTGGTGCTGTGGGGCTGTGTGGGCTGTAGCCAAATTGGTTTTTATGAGGTTAACAGAGTACAAAACTGAATTGGAGACAAAAAAGTTATCACGCATTTATCATGCAAATTTGCATGATTAATTTTTTTGTAGTATATTTTCTACGTGTGTTTTGCAGTAAGCTGATTCAACTTGTGGAAGTCTACATAAATTGGTGCATGATGTGGTACCTCAAAAAAGATATGGTCTGCAGGGAACTATCTTTTTTGACTGATGCATCATTTTTTGAATGATCTGTCTGCTGTGTGTTTTTTGTCGGTCTGACCATTGTCTGTCATCCAGTGCACATGTTCCATGTGGAACTCGTTTGTGGTTTCAGTTCATGCTTTTGTGGACACACTAGTTCTCACGACAAAACACTCGAATGTAAGAGTGATCATGTGTACTATTGTATGCAGAATCTTTTTGGTTGGTCCAGGATTTGATCCCCTGACCTTGCAGCACAATCTTTTTGTGGGTCCAGGATTCAATTCCCTTGCCATTATTGCCTGTTTTAGGCCCAGTGCATCTTTGGTCTACATCATTGCACTCTACTGATTCTGAATCTAACCTAAAAAGATAAGAGGTGCTCCCTCAACCCCGAATCAGTCTATTTTACATAAGAGTTTAGTATGTTGAAGATAAATGGTACAATTGTAGAAAAATTAGAGTATGATAACTGCCTCAAGGTAGATTCACTTCCCCAATAGGGGTATCAAAAGTTAATGTCTAAAATGACCTGGGCACAAAAGATACAACAACCAGGATGTCTGGAATATGGCTGAGTCCAAAATTAAAGAATATCACAGACACGGATCAAATCCTTAGTGAATTATATTTAAAATAATGATTATTTCAAATGAGACTTCAAATAACACAACTACCATATATTGGAATCTAAGGATCTTATTAAGATCATCTCATTTAACAAAATCTCACCAATTTTCTGGACATTTTGTATTTTCAGGCCTTTAAATCAATTTTCTCCACATGAGGTCTCTGTAAATAGATTCCCCATTGTGAGACCAACACACCCATATGCTGGGCTCCCAATAACTTGATGTGGTTCAAATGCTATGGCTGATTGTTGCATTACTCACCACAATCATCTTGCATTTTTTGGTGGGCTTGCATATTTATGTAGAATTTTTCTGCAATCAAAAAATGTGTGCAGGGCTCCCTCCTCAAGAATGGCTACTTCCAAACATTGGTATTGTTGCCACAAACAATGGGCACATGTGTGATAAGCACTGTAGTGGTTGCAGCACTGTGCTGCTGCTGACAGGGGCGTTCCATGACATCGGTGAATTGTTGCATCTGCCGGAAAAAACATCAGACAATCTTTCAACTTGTTATTTTCTATGGAATGAAAGAGCGCATTGAAAGTTTTTAGAATGTACACAAATTTGTTTTTACATTAGCAACAATAAACTAATTAACTAAAATAATTTGTTCAAACATAAATTAAAATATTGTATTCATCTCCATCTCGATCTCCATCTCAATATCATTCTTGGTTTTGATTGCAGTCTTTGTTTTGGTCCCGGTCTCTGTCTTGGTCTTGATCTCCATCTTGGTGTTGGCCTTGGACTTGATCTTGATCATGATCATGATCTTGATTGGTTTTGGTCCCGGTCTTGGTCTCAGTTTTGGTCTTGGTCTCAGTCTTGGTCTTGGTCTTGGTCTTGGACTCAGTCTTGGTCTCTGCCTCGGTCTTAATCTCAGTCTTGTTTTCCATCTTGATCTTGGTCTAATTCTAAGTCTGAGTCTAAGTCTTGGTCTTGGTCTTGGTCTTGGTCTTGGTCTTGGTCTTGGTCTTGGTCTAGGTCTAGGTCTTGGTCTTGGCCTTGGTCTTGGTCTTGGTCTCAATCTCGGTGTTGGTCTTGGTCTCAATCTTGATCTTGGTATAGTCTCGGTCTTGGTCTTGGTCTTGGTCTTGGTCTCGGTCTTGGTCTCGGTCTCGGTCTCG
>JALLPD010002002.1:0-10925 GCA_036940065.1 Cyclotella cf. meneghiniana | reverse complement strand
ACATAGCGTCCTGCATCGTGACCTAAAGGTCTGAATATTCACTAGGTGTATTGTTGATGTTATTTAACCCTTTAGGTCACGCTCTAGGACGCTGTATTAAAAGGCCGTTGCAGTTGTTTCCTGGGGTTGTCGATCTCATGGTGGCATGGTTATTTTTATATCTTGAGGGGGAATAATATCTTAAAAAGCCATAAAAATTATAGGTAGCTACTAAGTATCATATTAGCAAAAACCATCTCCCAAGTGTAGCCCGACAATATTTTTATATCGGGGCGCATCGCGACAGGACAACACGTTGTGCTAATCGTACTTACTGTACTTACCGCAGGCAATTATGAATTTTTGAGGGCTAATCGACACAACAGCCCAAAGTTTTTGCCCTTGCGCCGGCGAACGGTCTTACGCGTGGAGCCTCTCTCCTCGTGACGTAATTGACGCACAGACGAAGATACGTAACGACAGGCAATGACGCGTCTTATTTTGGGATAAGGATGCGCCTTCAAGACGAAATTGTGACGTGTTTGCGTAAGCACGTTCGGAAGCATTTTGGGCATTGTCAATTCCATCGTTGCGTTGCTCAAGCCCGACGATAGACGTGATCTAATACCTAGTATTGTATCTACGTCTACCCAGTCCGGTTGCACACGTCAAGCAAATCCTGTTTTACTCGTTCTCTCGTCGCGGTCCACTATCGAACTCCCTCTCTGGAAACCTGGCCAAGCTGCCTCCAGCCATCCAACAATCTGCATGACACCACACAAAAAGTGGGTTTCGGTGTTCCCATCGTCGACCGTCACCACTCTCGAACGTACGCAGTGTTCACCTCTAGATTGGAAAGACTAGAGATAGATCCATATTGGCCCAGGACAAGGAGGACGCCTTCCTGCGGCTTCGACACCCCACCATTTACCAAACCCAACATTTCCCTACGTTGCTTCTCCCGAACACGGCAATGGACTCTCGTACGTCCCTCCTCGGCCTAACCGCCGCCGCTTTCTTACGAAACACCGCCACCGACGCATTCGTCCCGCCTCGATCCATATCGCATCCCACGACGACCTCGTCCTCCGTCGCACGGCGTTCGTCCGACTCCCGTCCATCGAAACCGGCCCTCCTCCCTCTGGCCGTCAGCATAGGACTGGGCCCCGAATCCCAACCCTCCAACACCAACGCCAACGCCACCGCAACCGAAGAACGAATCATTCTGGGAGAAGACGGCCAACCCCTCCCTTACATCACCGATCACGAACCCTACCGTCTCGCCCGTCTCTCCAAATCCGACGCCGCCGCGGACGAATGGTACGCTTCCCTCCTTCGCGACGACGACGACGACGAAGGACGACCCCCCTGCTTTTTTCTCGGCCAAGTTTCCGCCGCGGCCTACGAACGCATCGTCACGCCGGTACCGCTGGAGGACGAACCGGTCTACGAATACGGACACGAGGAATGGACTCCCTACTCGAGTCGACGATTGCCCACGAGTCCGTTGTATCCCGCGTACGGTTTGGAGAGGTTCGGTCTGCCCGTCTGCCGGAGGGGGGCGGAGGCCTGGAGGTTCTTCGACGTGGGGGGATTGGTGGCGACGGATTATTCCGGCCGCGTGGACGGGATGGGTGAGTTTCAACTGTCGCGATTCGCGCGGATTCCTCGTGACTACTCATCGCTCGTCCTCTCGTCGGTACAATACAGGGAAGGACGCGGATCTCACGCCGCAAGAAACGGCGGACGTCGTTTCGGAGCTGCGAAGCAAGGGAGCCTGGCTCGACGACGAAGCGTGCGACGCTCGTCTCGTTTACGTCAACGGGAGATTTTGTCCCGCTCTCAGCAAACAGACCGATCTCGTTAAAAATCTGGACTCGACCTACTTCGACGGGACCCATACGCTGTCGGAACAAACGTTGACGTATCTACATCGTCTGCCGGATGGGTTCACGGACGAACTCGCCGCGAAAGTTCCCGACGAAACGAAAGGATTCTTGACGTCGTTGAAAAAGTTGAGCGGGCCCGATCATAGCGTGGGGGAGCCGACGAGTCAATTCGCCATTAATAATCAGCAGGGGACTGCGGCGTTTGCGGCGTTGAATTCCGTCAAGGCCGGGTGTGTGGCGTATGTAGAAGCGGAGAAGAAGGAGGAGGAGGAGGAATCGAAGCCCGTCTTGATTGTGAATGCACAAACACCCTCGGGAGGGAAATTGACCGGTGATCATCACGTCGGTGTATCCTTTCATCCTCGTCTTTTGACCGTCGTTCATGACGAGGGTGTGCTGTCCCTCATTCAATCAAACGTCGATCTCAAAGAAAACTCCGACGAAGCGCCCCGTGCGACATTCGTCAATGGATACACCCAAATTTTCGTCGGCGCCAACGCCAATGTCACGCACACCTACCTAGAAGAATCCGGCGGAACCGTCACGCCCCGCGTCGAAATGTCCGACGAAGAACTCGACGCCGCAAAACTATCCTTCCGTCCGGGACAAGGCCCCGACGCCCTCGCCCCCTTCGTCTCCAACCCCCGCGACGTCGAAGCCCGACGACCCGCCCTCCGCAACACGCACTTTCAAGCCATTGACGTACACGTCGTCGGAGACCAAGGATCCTACTCCTCCACCCTCCTGGAACTAGGCGGATCCGGACGCGCTCGCATCGCCGTATCCGCCTCCCTCCTCCGTCCCGGAGCCTCGGCCGCCATACGCGGGTTCTCGCTCTCGGGAGGAGCGCAGCGCGCGGACATGCGAACGAACATTCACCACATCGCACAGGGGACGGTTTCGAGACAAGAGCAGCGAAATATGGTGGGAGGGAGGAGCACGGCGTCGTTTCGCGGAAGGATTCGCGTGGAGCAGTCGGCGCAGCAGACGGATTCGGAGCAGTTGAGTCGTACTATATTGTTGTCGGATCATGCGAGGATTTGGTCCACGCCGAGTTTGGAGATTATCGCCGACGATGTCAAGTGTCAGCATGGGGCGACGGTATCGGATTTGAGCGAGGAGGAGTTGTTTTATTTGAGGAGTCGGGGGTTGGATGTTGCCACGGCGAGGAATATATTGATGTATGCGTTTGCCGAGGAGATTGGGAGTAAGGTGGAGAAAGCCATCGCTGGGGAATTCGATGATGAGAATGGGTTGAGATCGAGAATCATCAAGAAATTGAGAATAATCGTACCCGAGGGTGATAAAGCGTTAGTGGGGGGTGAGTTTCAGAGTGTGTAGCTCTGTTAACTAAAAATATTAAAGTCAAATAATCCATGTGACGCATCTTCTATGCCTTTGATGAAAAACTTCATTTGTGATTTCCACGTTCATAACTTCATTCATTAAATTTTATTTATGTAAAAGTATTGACACACATGCCGTAGTTTTCTTGAGTTGGCATTCCATGAGATGTGTTCAAAGAGAATCATCCCAAAATCTAAATGAGGTCCATTACGAAACGAATCAAAAAAAGAGGGGAGAGGATCGTGGTGAATGAATTAAAAAAGAGGATAAAATACACCAGCGGATGGAACGTTGCTAGTGCCAAAAATCCCTGCGAACTAAAAAGAACTCATTCGAAACAAACACACACCACGCCACCTCTCACTCGTGGCTACAAGCCAATTCATTAACCAACGTAGAGACTACGATCGATAACCGCAGGGATCGGACGGATTTCCGTCCCAAGATCTTGTTCGACCTTCCTTAATGCATGGCGATCATCATACGTAATCAGGTTCACCGCCAATCCCAAGTGACCGAACCTTCCCGATCGGCCAATTCGATGGAGGTAAGTCTCCGCATTCTTGGGGAAGTCAAAGTTGATCACCACATTCACACTCTGGATGTCAATGCCGCGAGTGAATAGATCCGACGTAACAAGGTGACGAGTGGCACCGTTGCGGAATTCATGAAAGACTCGGTTACGATTGGCCTGTTGCATTTTGGCGTGGATGTAGTAGCACGAGTAGCCCAGCTCGGTGACCTTTTTGGCAAGGAGTTCCACGCGGTTGACAGAATTGCAGAAGATGATGGATTGATTGATCTCGAGCTTCGAGAAGAGGGTGTTGAGGCAGTGGACTTTCTGGCGTTCTTCGACGTAGGCGTAGAATTGAGTGATTCCGCGGAGGGTGAGTTCGTCCATGAGGTTGATGGAGTAGGGGTTGGGGACGAATTTTTGGCAGAACTCCTTTACAGTGACGGGGAACGTAGCACTAAAGAGACAGATCTGATGGTTTTTGTCGCACAGCCCAATGATTTTCTCGAGGACTGGTTGGAACTCTGTTGAGAGAAGCTTGTCGGCCTCGTCCATGATAATGGTGCGGCATTTGCTAAGATCTGCCACGTTTTTCGAGGCCAAATCGAGAATACGGCCCGGGGTGGCCACGATCATGTGAACGGAATTGTAGAGACGCATGATATCGTCCTTCAGTGATGTTCCCCCAGTGGTGACCATGCACTGTATCCCCATGTGCTTTCCAATTTCTTTGACAATGGCAGAAGTCTGTAAAGCAAGCTAGAGACGAAACATGCGGGGAAATAATGAGAACGCGCGCTAGGAAGCTGACGGTGGTACAATCTCAAGTGAAAAACGAGCAATAGTAACCGGCGTGGGTGCAAATTGCGGACTGACTTACTTCTCGTGTGGGAATGAGAATAACGACTTGCACATACGCTTTCGTTGTGTCGGTCTTTTCCAGACAAGGAATGATCTGTATCGAGGGAACACAAGAGATGTAATAAACATTAGACATTCGTTCACGAGAATATTAAGAAACATCGCCCCCTTATCATACATCTCCTCCTTCTCATTCATTTAATTTGCAAACAAACAATCTCGTAATACCGAACGGCACAAGCCAACACTCACGTAAGCAGCAGTCTTGCCCGTCCCATTCTTAGCACGAGCCAACACATTCCGATTTTGCAAAATGATCGGAATCGCCTCTTCTTGAATAGGCGATGGTTTCTCAAACCCCTTCTCGAATATCCCCATGAGAAGCTCGCGCTTGAGGAAAAAATCTTCAAAGTCTCGCCCCTTCGTTTGGGTGACATCTTCTGTTTTGTATCGGGTGTCTTTTTTGGGGGCGACGAGGCCGTCTTTGTAGGTCCCTGTGCCGGTGACTTTTTCTTGGGTGTTGTTTGGTGCGGATTTTACTGANTCTTGGGTGTTGTTTGGTGCGGATTTTACTGACGCCATGATTAAATTTTGAATGTTGGAGAGGGGAAAAGTTATTGAATTCTTCGAAGTGAATAATTGTGATGTCTCGTGATTTTCCACGTGTCGTGAATTGATTCCGAGAGCGAGGATTTATTATTTATTCGGTCTTGACGATGTTAGTCGAATCCTGAACGATTATGAGGGTTACGATGCCCCGATGAAATGATTCCGTTGACGTTCAGATTTGTTGTTGCTTTGAAGTGGACGTTGACGTTGTGTCCGGCTTAATATGTTTCTTCCTATTAAAGCGGGAATGACACCAGAGCCCACACGGGGAAGTGTCAGTTTGACAGTATATGTAGCGGTCGAGCATCCTCGAGCAATCATTCCAAGAGATGCCTTCACGTAATGATATGGCCATAAAAGGCGAAACACTTACAGAGATCCCGCAGGTTGTGGGCGTCAAAGACCGATTATGTTGGATGGCCAGACGTTTCAGTGAGCAAACTTGGATTTCTCCTTGTATAAATTAGGGTTTTAGGGTACACTACTATTACACAGGATGATTCAGGGATGTCTACTCATGCTCTCGGCAGCGCTTTCGGTCGGTTGATTGGGGTCTCTCGGTATCGTAGCCTTTGCTCACAATGATCCGTTGGAGGTGGTCGCTGTGCTTTTTTGTGGGAGAGCAAGAAAGAGGAGGGTGTCGTCGACAGAGGTAATTTAGCGAGAAAACGGCGATAAGATTTTAGTAATTGTAGGGGCCCGAACTTGTCCCAAAGGCTTCAAAATTTACCCGCGGAACGGAATTTTTGTAGTTGAATCTGGATCGATGTAAGTTGAGGTTACCTTTTGATTATGGAAGATACGATCGCGTTGAAGATTGTGACAGACAGACGAGGAAACACCACGACATCTCGCTCACGCGTTGAAGAGTCCAAAATTCAAGTCTTGCTCGTGTGTGAGAGATTCACACATGCCATGTTGCACCGCAGATGTCTCACAACATTTCAGTGTCTTTCTGTTTCGGAAAACTGAAAGTCGTGGTGAATCACTTCATCCAAGACCTGTCAACGTGAACGGAAGCAAACAAGAAGACACAAGCAATGAAGCCCCAACACCTCATAGCATCGGCCTCAGCGTTCTGCTGTGCATCGGGTATTGCCTCTGCGTTTTCGCCGACTACTTCGTCATCGTCCAGAATGACCGGAGCTGCGATGATTCGTCCTCGAAGCGAGACGAAAACTTACATGAAAAGTCATCGCGATAGAATCGATGCTCAGGCTCTCTTGGAACTCGAAGATCGTATTTTCTCCATTCTTGAGCCATCCGAACAAACCATTAGACTACAAGAGTTATCTCCTGGTCGAAGCCGTCGTTCTCGCGTGTCTCTAGAAGAAGCTTCCGCACAGCACGGTATGCCTTGGACTACCACCATTGGTCGTTCCGAAGAAAAGGATCCTTTGCTCTACATGCCCTTTTGGGAATGGCAAATGAATTTCATGACGTCATCTCTCTCCAACCTGCATCCAATCGATTGCTCCACTCTCAACGAAGTCGACGTTTCCTACAAAGAAAACACGGAGAAGCGCGCCCGCATAGTCAACCACTGCTATGCATCCGATGAATATCGCAAAATACGCATGACATACTACGATGCCGGGGATGCCGTCCAAGTCTTTAATTCCGTCTGGTATCCCGATGCCAAGTACAATCTTCCCATTTTGGGGATCGATCTCCTTTCTTTCAACAGGAAGAAATATCTCGCCATTGTTGATTTTCAACCGTTGCATCAAGAGGAAGATGGACATGCGACTTGCTACGAGCATATCCTCAAGCCCATCAAGAACAAATATGATAATTTAAAGGGAAGGATGTCTTCCAAGTTTTACGATGAGACTCAATTCTTCTCGAAAGAAATGCTGTTTGCAAGGTTCGAGGACGGGAAGATTGTATACGATGACCTGTTCCCTGCCTTCAAGTCGTACGTCGAAACTCATGTTGATTTGGTGAAGAGCACACCGAAAGCGACGACTCGGCATATGGTGCAGCACGTCTTTGAGAGGCAGCGAGCCTATGATACCTATTCGGCAGAACGTGACCCAGCAGCGGGACTGTTTGCTGCCATGTTTGGTAAGGCATGGGCAGAAGATTTTATTTACGACTTTTTGTTTTCGTTGAGTGAGAGGAAGGAAGAGGGATTAAATTTGTCTCCTCCCATGTTCGGTGGGCCTCCGTCTCAGTCATCGGGGGCACTGAAACATGGCGGCCATCTCCCTCCATCGGCGGTATCGAAACCTCAAGTTCATGTCCCCGTGCATACAGTTGAAGCTACGAATTCCAAATCAATAATAACGAGGAAATGACTTCCTTCAGTTAAATCAGTCAGGCGACACACGTCTTGAACTGTGTACAAATCATGTAAATTTATTATGAAGTTTTAAGCCTATTCATAATTAATGGTGCTAGCACATCGATATATAAGTACCATAGCGAACATACTTGGAACTGTCTCATGCAGAGCGACACGTAGGAGACTAAAAGCCCGTCACTATGTTGTTATCGAATTTTCACACAGACTCCACAGAATGAGCATAAACCATCTCCTAGCGAACACGCTCAAAACTTCATAACCAGGATGCACTAAATGCTTCCCCACCTGGTTCTGCTCACTAGTCTGCGTGTGATCCGGGCGCGGTAAAGTGATCCAATATCCATCCGTAATGTGAATGCTACTGCCGTGCTTTCGAATGATGTCATGAGCTATTTCGTTGAAGTGATTCACAGTGTGAGTCGATCGGGATTGGGGCTGCATTTCTGAGGCTGGCCAGGTGAAACCATAGTTGCCGTACTGAGAGATGAAACAGTTAGGGGAAATAATGGCTTTGCGATCAATGTTTGCAAATACATAAAATGCTTACCTTCGGCCATCCTGTCGAATATTGATTGATCATTTCAAGATGAGTCACTTGTAATGTAGGCTTATGGACTGGCAGTCTTCATCAACAATTACTCACCTGCAGTAGTCGTCCGAAATACCTTTAAATCTGCAGGATATGCATCAATGAATTGAACTAATCGAGTCAACATGTCTCGATAGACATCCGCACACGACACATTATTCACCAAAGCAGTAGTTACATTCCGACTACGCCTTCTTTTGGAGCTGCACAAAATATCAATATCATGTAAGCCCGAATTGAACAGGATCACTCTTTTGCTGAGCACCCCTGATTTGTTTCGATTTCTCTCGTCTCTGGTTTGTAGGGTCTTCAAAGACGTAATGATACGGGGTAGTGTGGAATGGATACCACCATTGGTTTCAATGAAAGTAACATTGATCCCTCTCGTTGCGTGTGCAGTCATGGAGCCAGCTAAAAGTTTGGTGAAAAATCCCAATTCTAATTTCATCACAGAATCCCCGATAAAAATCACATTCACTCCGTGAAAATTGTCGTCTTCTCCGGCAGCACTCATCGGATTCGCAGCAACACTGCCATTCTTCGCTCCCCCACCAAAATCGGCCGGCTCATCCACATATCCAAGTTCACTCCAACATGCATCTATGACGTGCCCCCTTCCTCCTTCGCTCGCATCCCCCACAATATCTCGAATGTGCATCAATTCGCATTCCTCGTAAACATACTGCATCCGAACCCCCACCGAATTCAACCCCATGCGATATCCATCGAGAGAAACGGAGGCATCGTCCGGCGTCAGGGGATGATGAGAGGATCGTCCGACGTGATCAATAACTCGCCAATGCCCCGCCGTGAGCGACGAGCGGGGGGACGCCTCGGTGAGTCGAGCGAGGTTGCACCGCGGTTTCTCTCCGATCGTCTCGGGATTCTCGACGAGTACGAAAATGGGAAATCCATGGACCAAATATCCCTCGTATCCCGGCTCCTCCTCCTCGGCCGCATTCCCACTCAGCGGAAACTCGCGCACCCGCAACGGAGCCGAAAACGTCACGACGACTTCCACGGTGTATTCTCCCGCATCCACGAAATAGAATTCGACGGAATACGACGAATCGGCATGATCGACGACGTTTCCCGTGATGACGGCGGGTCCGTACGCGCGGACGTAGAACAAGGCACCTCCCGCGGGCGGGCAGGCGTAATAGGTGGCGTTGTCGTCGTGGATGCAGCGCAGGAGGAGCGAGAATTTCTCGCCGCCGCCGGAAGGATGGCGAGACGTTTCGCGGCGGGTGGATGCCACGCGAAGGTATCCGGCGAGCGTTTGTTCGGGTCGCGCCCAGCCGGTGTAGCCCGGCAGTTCTCCGGGAGAGAGGGCGAAGGGATTTGGATTCTGGGGGTGCGTGGGGGGGAAGGTGGATGCTTGGTCGTGGTCGCGAGGCACTCGCGGAAGGGAGTGGTGGAGGGGATGCGCTTCTTGTCTTTGGGAGAGTAGTGATGTCCATGCGATGACGAGGAGGGCCAAAAATGCGAGTTTTTTGCCAGCAGCGACGTCGGGCGAACGATGCATCTTTTCATTGGCATAGTGTACCTCATGCGAAGAACGGGGAGACAGAGTCAGAGCGTCCCTCCTACTAGGTGACAGTCGCGGAGGGCGTAGACTCATGATGTTGTCATGTCACTAGCCGCTACTGCTGTAACTTCCTGCTGGCCAATTCCTTAGTGAACGTCAACATGAACCGTCTGTTGATTGGCGACCGGACTCACTTCTATTGTATGATGCCATACCTCGCAGTCATCATCGATGACATCTTCGGCGAGAGGGGGCCATCGTGACAAACAGAAGAGCAATGCTGGAGCAATTGTACCATAGGATGGTTTAAAACGAATGATCTACCTATGAGCTGCCTATGAGCTCCCTATGTATTGCGTGTAAGCCGCGCAATAGATACTCATTAAACCAGATAGGTCCAAAAGATACCATTCAAGTAGTTGGCGAGGATGTTAAAAGTAAATGGATACCATTAAACACTCTAATTTAGGCCCTTCCTTATCGTACGTAGAGATGATATCCACAGATCATCTGTGGATCTCCTGTGCATCCACTTAACGAAGCCGGCATCATCACCCTGCTGTCTCAACGCATGCCTTTTGTAACAGCACACATTATTTATGGATTTGGCAAAATCATCGTACCTTGATTACAAGTTGGAAGATGTCGATGGCTTCGGTGCGTGAAGGTCGCACCACGGTTATCTGCAGATATTGACCTAAGCTGTTTGGTTGGAAAAAATACGATGATTGTTTTTTAAAGGTTGATCGATATGGATCGATGGTTTATTTTTAAGAGATATTTTTCATGTAAAAATGAGGATGAAAGGGCAATGCTAATGCTTTTTCATCTCTTTTTGGTAAAAACAAGGTCTGTGTAGATTCTACACAAAATTGGTATGCTTTTACCCTTCTCAAGGGTGTTCCCTTGGTCGAGGCTATGGACTTCTATGGCGGGGAACCCATTCCTCTGGGATCGGGGCAATGGAGCCCTTTTCCTGGGGAGTCCTTGCCTCTTGGGTGTTTATCTCTTTATTTTAGGTAAAAGATACTTTTTAATTTTTGGCACTTAGGGTACTAAAGAAGGCAGATTCTTGGCCTACATCATGAATATCTTCTTGAGCAAGTCTAGATTTTGTTCACTGAGCTTAAATAATTGTACTACCAATAAATTGGAAGATAATTTGGGGATCGGTTTTCTTTTGGAGGAATAGTTTTTTTTTGACTGTTTCAACTTAATCACCAAGGTATCTGTTTTTGTTGGGAGATTATTTTTTTAAGATTGGCTTTTCTTTCTCCTATTGAAGATATCTATTTGTTGTA
>JALLPD010002001.1:0-10923 GCA_036940065.1 Cyclotella cf. meneghiniana | reverse complement strand
TTGTTTAATGTTGTATTAATTCAAAATCAACAGTCTACAGAGGTTTGATCATTTTCAATCTATATTGTAGTCACAGATGCTATAGTTCTGCAGAAACAGCCCCAATTAACTCCACCCAATCAACAATCAACATATTGGGATGGTTAGAGAACTCAAAAATGTTGGGCAAATGCAAACTATCAAATGCTTGAATTTTTTTCAGTGGATTCACAAGTGTTGAGCCCTTTTGTCAAAAACAAAGCAGGATCGAATGCCCGAACTCAACTTCATTCATAATTTGATTCCCATTCACAATAGCAAGGACAAATTTAACAAGTGTCATGGCATCAAGACAGCCTAAAAAATGCCATGACATTGAACCTATTGTGATGTGATCCACACTGTGGTGACATGACAAGAATCATGCATCAAAAAAATTGGTTCCACCATTGCCACAAGCCAAATCCAACCAAAGAGGTGGCTGCTTCGTTGAAAAATAAAGTTTGATCAAGCATCCCAGCACACTCTTGTGTTGCCCATCTCAATACAGACACAACCATATCCTCTATTTTTCTGTGGACCCCACATCACTATAATTATACTCCACTCCCTCTGTTGAGGCTGGTTTGTTTTTGCCCCTGCAATTGGAACACGCCAATAGTCCAAATAAGGCTGTTTCTAATTCAGACACCTTCCACCCACATTCCCTTGCCTTCCTATCAATACAGGAATTAAGTACCATCAACTAAATTGCAAAACCGGGGAAGAGAAATAGTTCTACACCACAATCATCATTATTTTCATGGTTATTTGATGTCATCATGCTATTTGACCCTATCACCCCCTAACTTCATTGACAGTGTAATCTTTCATCTCTGATATTAGCATGGATGGAGGAGACCCTTATCAGCTGCCCCAAGCCTGGATTCAGTGGACATTGAAAGCAGAAGTTTGTAAGAAACATCAAGCATGGCCTTCAACAAAAAACTTGTCAACTTGCCAAATATTCTTGCAGGAACAACCAGTAATGCCACCAACCCCCATCAGCAGTTTATGAGCATGACCAACTCGCCGCTACCATTGTGTCAAATGCAGCATCAAGAAAACCAACAAAGTAAGACGTAAATCAAGCTCTTCACAGAGGTTGCTGACAGAGAGATGAGACTGTCATCTCAATGAACCTTGATGTGGCAGCCAATCAATCTGAAGTCAACAAAGAACAGAGAATGAAGAGAGGACTTGTCTCCCTTAGCAGACCTGTCAAATCTGCTTGCCACCAGGGAGGCCAAGAACTTTACAAAGGCATCTGAGATAAAACTGAAGAAAGTGGAGGCGACTATGAAGTAAGAGAAAAAACTACATCATTACAAGATTAAGCTTGAAAAGGCTAGCTCCATCAAAGCACTTATCATGGCAGTGCAAAGTGAGTAGGATGCTGTGGTAGAGGCAAAGGTACAGTTAGTCTTCAATAATTGTTTTGTCAATTCTTTTGTTGTCATTAATTTGCTGCTCTTTTATGGCCCTTTGCTTTGATTGATGATCTAATCAATCTCCTATTGATTTAATTTCCATTTTAAGAAAAAGGTCATGAGTATGCATCAATGCAGAAGCGGATTCTAGTGCACAAATACAAGGCCAAGATATAATTGATTCTTCTGGAGCGTGATAGGCAGATTTTTCGCTTGCAAGAGGAGCATAAGTCCAAGGGTAAGATGCAAGAAGCAAAATTTTTTTTACTACTATGAACTGAACTCATGGTATGTCAACATTTCTTTGACACTACTTTGTCAACATATTTCTCTGACTTATGCAATTCTCTCTTCAAAAATGAAAGCTATTAAAGCAAGATGCAAGTGCTAATAAAAACATGCTTGATGATCTCAAGACACCACACCATGACATGCTTTCTAAAATGCACAAAGAACACTCTGCTATTGTGATTTCATATAAATGGCAACTTCAGCAAGCCTTGACTAATGCTGGAGAGATGAATGAATTTACCTTTGAGTTGGTGAATGAATTCCACCAAGCATAGCGTTCAGAGACAACCTCTAAAGATGTGGCAAAAGTCCTACCCAGACATAAAGGCCCTTTTGTATACGACAAGGAAGTATGTATCAAAAGGGCTCATAACATAAGTATGTAGCCAGAAATCATAGTGGAGTACTGATGTAGTACTGATTTGTACATAAGGCCTATACCTACCAAAAGAGCCACCACAGTCTGAATGTGTGGTATAAGATAGTATGTGCGCATTTGGAGTGGTACCTTTTGCCAATTACCTCTCCAAGTCATATACAATTATGCTGTAGACCGGTATGTCTGCGGGATGTGTGAAGCATGTGTAATACATATCCACCTTTGGTATTTAAATTTTGTGATATTGAGATATGTAAATATCTCTGAGAGCTGTGGTGTGGACTGCATGTCCAGGGGGGACTCCTCTGGCTGACCGGAGAGCAAAAAGATAGTTTGTTAGTAGTTTTATTTAATCATAATTTTTTAAATTTTACCTTCTTCAGTTATGATTTCAACTACTTTTAATTCCTACTTGACCAATGATCACCTAAAAATAACCCACCAATATGGTTACCTCCGGACCTCTTTGAAGACGTCCTCTACTTTGTCCTCCATGAAAAAATCTACACCTTCAAGCCACCAAATTCAGGCTCCATGGAAGCTCCACAAGTTTTGTCCCCAAGGTCTCCAAAGTTTTCCACCAAGATGACCCTAAAGAAGTCCCTCAAGACTTGGTGTCTCCGCCTCTGCCTTGATGATGCTCAATAGCCACCATGCTCTCCTTCCTTTGACCCAGCAAAGCAATTGCAATGTAGCCATGAACTCACAAAAAGCAATTGCAATGAATTCCACAAATTGCAAGACGCAATCATAAAAAACTCTGCAAATCTCAACTGCAACCACAATGATGCCGTGTGCTCACAAAAGTGGCCACAATGGACCTGCTGTAAATTGCAATAGGTGATTGCAATGATTCCGTGAGCTTGCAAACAGAGACCAAGATGTGTTCCAGAAATTATGAAATGCGATTGTGATGGAACTCAGTGATCCATGCACACAATTGCCATGCACTTCCGCAAATTGCCACAGCAATTGCAATGACACCATAACGTTTGCAAAGCGACTGCAATGTTTTTCTTCCACAAATCACAAAATGTGATTGTGATGAACAGTTAGTATACCATGAAAGTGGTGCGATTATCCTGCAAGCTTGTCAGAGCAATCTCAAAGCACCACCACATATTGCAAGTAAGATCATGATGCAACTCACAAATTTTTACAATGGCAAGTCAAGGGCATTTCACAGATATGCAAAAGCAAGAGCAAGGCTGCTCTCAAACTCGCAAAAATGAGAGAGAGAGGAACCTTCCGGCTTGTGAAAGCAACCGCAAAGAAGTCCATGACCTGTGAGAGCAATTGCAATGCAATGACCCCTGTGAGTTGCAAGAGCAACCATGATTCCACTCTCATGATGAGCTGCAAGCACCAAGCATATTGCAGAATGTGATCAAGGAGAGCCATCATAGCTTTCACAAAAGCAAACTGATGTATGTCTCCTATTACAAAATACATCATGACGAGCAACTGCAATGAACTGTACAAATTGCAAGATGCAACTGGAATGCACAGTAAAAAATACAGAGGTATGATTGCAATGACATCCACCAGTTGCAAATGCATCTGCAATGCTATGCTTGCATCCAGGATCATGAAAAGAAAGAATGCAATTGAGACAGACTGCCCAAGTTGCAAGAGCAACTGTAATGACTCTGGTCAACCATGATGACAGCAACCAGTCTTAAATGAAAGTCATGCTTTGAAACCAACTGAACAACCAACCTATTTGCTTGCCTTTGATACTCAATTGAAAGACAAAAAAATGTCTGTATTGTCTTGAGTTAGAGAAGGACTCAGTATATTTTTAAGCCTGAAAGCTTGCTGTGGGATGCCACCCAGCAAAGTTTCATGCAATGATCTTGCTGATGAATACAAAGGTCCCTGTCAAGTCTGACCAAACTCAACAATCAACCATTATTTTTGCTTTCCAACCTTGAAAGCATGGTTGCCCTGGGGTATACAATAGCAGAGCTAAATGCTTACTTGTTGTTTTTAGATGTTGCAGAGTTTGAAAAACTTAACCAACCCCATGACCACATTTGTAAACATGTTGGTGCCATTTTGTCTTGGCTGATGATTGCCTTGCAAAAAGATAAACTAATTTTTTTGTTAACAAATTATGCACAGTCCAAGACAAGTGAAGTGTGCCTACATTCCTTTTTAAATTACTATTGCCGCATACTGGAACAATTGAGTACAAAAATGTCAGTTGAAACATTTTGTATCCCTTCTTAAAAGTAGAGGTTTGTTTGAGACAACAAACCACAAAAACAACTGGCTCTCAGATTGAATGCCACCATTGTCTTCCTGAGTAAAAAAATACACTGTTTCACTCTTTTTTCATGCTGAGGAAACACTTGAGTATAGAAAGAAATTGTTTACCTCAACAGCAATAGTTCATGGTAAAGTTGAGAACTTACCAGCCAAATTATTGGCCGTTCTGTGCTAAAGAAACAAAGTTTTGCAGAGAGTGATACATCTGACATGAGCCAAGTATCTACGTGTCCCTTTTTGTAGGGAAGATCCAAAATATAGCCGTTAATCAGGACACAATAGTTGTCCTCTTCCTTTTGTATAGTACAGAGGAAGTACATGAGAAACTGGATAATATTTACTGAGAAACACAATATTCCAGACAGATACTTACCCAGTATCTGTATCAGAAACTAATATACAAAAGAGACATTGTTTCTCCGAAACTTTCTCTTGGAATAAATTCCACCAGCAGTTATGGACAAAGTCTTGCAACTGACACAACCTGCAGCCAAACTCTGTGAGAGTTGGTGCTAACTGCAGCCAATTCCAATAAAATTGATTATCATGTAAATTATGTGACAAAAGTATGAGGATTGGCAGTCAGCAGTTTGCAGTTTAAATCAGTTAAAATAGCTTATAAAAATAAATTCCAATCATCTGGTAACCCCATTGTATGTAGTACTTAAAACTTCTACAAGAAAATAGCTTACGTCAGCAACTGATTAACTAACTAATAGAAAAATTTCATTTTATCAAATTATTCTTAGAATTGGCTCGTTGTTGCAACTGCCAGAAATGGCATGGACAAACCCATGGCTTTCCATACATTGGGTTTGGCAGCATTGTGTTCTGTGGTCTTGGTGACACTGGTGACTTCAGCAGCATCATTATGATGTACCTGAGGCTGCTTGAACCTGACAACTGCTCCTGTCAAATGCAACTCCTCAAAACCCTCTGTTGACTAACCTGCCATGGCAAAACCTGATGCCACACAACCAGCTGTGCAAAACCATAGAACCAGTCACTACCAAACCCAAAACCATCAATCGGCAGAGCCAACCTGAAAACCCTCTGATCTTGAAGCCACGAAACCAGAAGCTACCAAACCAAAAGCCATCGAACCAGAGCTGCCAAAGGTTTGCCATGGTTGGGTTGACATAGAGGGGGGGATGAGTAGGCAGGACGGTAGAAAGTCTCCTTCTACCACAATGAATTGGTGCAAACAAGAGGGGGCATAAATAATGATAGAAGTACCATAGTATCTATCATTATGTTTTTATAGATGTCTTCATTTCACATGCTTTAAATATGCAAGTGGTGTGATAGACACACTTTACAAAATCTCAGGACATTTGGTGTGTCTGTTGCACTGCTCTTTATGATAGTTTGGTTGGTATAGTCATCAACAGCTCATCGAAGTCTGCAACACCAAGGGTTCTTCCTGGCCACACATTTCATACATAGGTATGTACAGAATACAGAATAGGAATACTATAGGGGAAGTATGTAAAAAATAAGTACTTACATACATAAAATGTACGTACCAAAGTCATTAGTGATGAAAGATGCTCCTTCGAAGGGATACAAGGAGCCTATTATATTCCAAAAATATTTAGAAACACTCTAACTGGACCTATACCTCCATGCTAGAACACTTATTTTACACTCAATGCCTCATATAGAATTGCTCATTGAGGTTGGGGAAATGTTCTTTTATAGTAATTGTGTTGTGATTTTGTGAGCAGAAGCTAATAATTGAATGCAATCACAATTATTTCAATTCAAATAAATTTTTAATAAAATAAGACTATTTATAAGATGGTTTTTAAATAAGACTTTTTCCAAACCTCAGGAATAGTGCTATTGTGCTATCCCTTGGGAATAGCACTATAGCTCAGAAATATTGCTATTTTTTGGTTATAGAAATCATATCAATGTAGAAATAGTAGACTGCCATGTATTTCTTGGGAATAGTGCTATCCCTTGGGAATATCGCTATCTCTTGGGAATAAGCTATCTCTTGGAAGCTTAGCATTCTCTCCATTTTTACTTTTTATATTCACTAGTTTCCTCAAACTCATTTTTTTGTACACAGCCCTCTAGTCTTGTCTTCAGGTGAAAAAACAAATGATCTCTCCCTCAATTGCACAGAGGACAATGAGAGCATAAAATGAACATTTCCAACAAAATCTTCATTTTTACTCTTGACTTTTGTGACCTCCAAGTCATCTCTGGAAAAGTATATTCAGGACATTCTTCAGATGTATCCCCAAACTAATGTTTCAAGATCCAGAGCTAATTTCAAACTTTCCAAAGATTGGGTAGCAACCGAGCTAGTGCTGCTGAGGGCATCTCTGCCACTGTTAACAACTGATTTCTGAGGGCAAGCTGGTTTTGTTGATGGCAGCACTGCAGATTCTGATGATAGTGTTGACAGTTATATGCAATATGTGAAAGCAAAAATCAATCTTAAAGGTTATAAAAAGAAGTTATTCACTTTCCTCCCAACTTGTTACACAATGATATTTGCATTTGATTAAGACAATATTGTGACATCTTATTATCCAATTTCAACATATAACAAATGCTGGCACAAGAAGAATGGATTACAAGATATTCTTAACAAAATTGAATGCAAAAATAACTTGTGCAAAACAGATAGGTTAGGAGCACATATTGCTGATGCTCACCCAAAGTCATGGTGGGGGACAGCCACCTTCATCCAGCAACAGCCCAGCCAAGCACAAAAGTGAGTATATTCGCCCAATGTTAACCTTTCAAAACTATAGGGATACATTATAATCTCATCTGATGTGATATGATACTCTCATGCATCAGAAAAATCTGCGTATAAAAAGATTGATTCACATATTAAGAAAAAAATTGAAGAAACGAATGACAACTACAGAAGGAGCCACCTGGTTTCAACAGTACCTTAAGAAAAGTCAGAAACCCCTTCAAAGCCTGCTGGTTTTTGTATTGTTGGACACCCACTTGTGTTGGTGTCAATGAAGACACACAATGTAGACTGTAGACCCAATCTGGTGATGAAATTTCATATTATTTATTGCCTTATGGTGCTGGAGTAAAAGAGGGTTTTGGGTTTCAGGAGGTCTCAAATCAGTGAAATAAGATTTGACCATGATGATATGCTGTTCATGAGAACAGATGCAGGGGGCAATCTCAATAGGATGAAAACTGTTTGCAATCATGAGCTGAGAGAAGACAATAAGCTCCGCACTGACTATGTATTTTTCAGTTTTGATGAAGAGGGTATTCCTCTTGAAGCAGGTAAATTGAAAGGTGGCTGTGTTAGCACCAAAGCTCAATGTGTCAGTGATATTATAAATAGGAACTATGACAAAGTTAAGAATGAAAACAGTGTCCAACATTTCTAGGATCTTGTGAGGCTGTTTCTGCCATGTAATGATTGTTTGGCCAATAACTACAGCATTTATCACATTCAAAACCATCTATTTCCTCAAATATTGAAAACAATCTTTCCAACAAATCCAACAACTACTTTCAATCATCTAATGAATCAAAAAATACAGCAGAAGAGTTTCTGAAGGAAGCAGCAGGACTTCAGGAAGCCATGAGTCAATTGAGACCAAATGCAAATAGATCAAATGATAATGACAAGATTGGAGTTCGAGACATTGAAGATCTTTCAAGCATGAAACCTTAATGACAGTCTTTCGAACATGAAACCTGAATCATTGCAGTGGTTGAATAATAAGGAAGGATACAAAGAGCATATCAAAAATACTCAACTAACTAACAACACCTTGGACTTGATTCTATCAAAGAAATCAGAATCAGAAGAGCTCCATCTTGCAACAATATCATGTGGTGATCTGGTGAAGTCAAAAGAGATGGAGTCAAAATTGCCTGTGACCCAATCTATCCCTGATTCCATTCAGAAAATCACAAGTATGGAAAAAGGGACACAGTCTGTTGAAACAAGTTAAGTAGAACATTCAAAATTGAGTGAAGAAAACTTGATGTCTGATAACCTGGTGACAATTGTCAGGTAAGAAGAAACCATGCTTGCAAACCTCATGTGTATTCTGACTATGCCAAAATACAGTTTGACATCTTGTATTCCAGATATGCTAAACTTCACTAAAGGGGTTTTATCAGCAGTTCCTGATTTCACAATTAAGTATGAAGAATTCGGAATGGTGGTTTGGGATGAACCTGTTGATGTCAGAAGTCTAAATTAGTTTCATTTGCCCACCTTGATATTACAGTATAACCTAATGAAACAGAAAAGCCAGTATTTTTTTGTCAACTCAATAAACAAGCTACTGTCTTGTTCTAAAACTGTCAGTCAAAGAACCAGACCAAAAAACATTAAGAAGCATACTGTTAAAGTCAAGACGAGTGTTGAAGCAATGGGTGCACGTCTGAATTAGTATGATAATCTACATTGAAAATTGACCTTTCATATTGATCACTTTAGTAACTACAATTTAACAGAATTAGACAAACACTCCAGTGACTCTGAGGACAAAGAAAATGACACAAATGTGACATCCAAGGTCTACCTAGACACTAAGGCCAATGGTGATGAAAAAACAAACCAAGTCTTCCAGTCAAATTCTGATGGTGGGTTTGATTTTTTCCATTTAGGCTACTCTTCTGACTTCAGTGACTCCAACAATGAACAAGAAGATCCAAAAGAGACACCCAAGGTTGATCAATTCCAAGGGGCCAATCATGTTATCAAAACAAACCAAGTCTTCCAAGCCAATCCTGTTGGTCATTTCAATCTGACTTTGTTAGGTTAACATACTGATTCTTTCTCAAGTGAAGAATCAGATCACAGGTCAGCTACCTTCTCAAATGATGCAAACACAAACAATATTTCCTCTATCCTCAAGACATGTGATGAACAATCACAGCAAGCAACATGCAATGCAAAGTTTCAAATTGAAACTAGGGTTACTGCGAGGTGCAAGTTTAGTCCCAACTATTTCTGACATGGAAAGGTGACCAGTTTTGATGTCAACACTCAAATTTGCACTGTTCATTTTGACAGGGAAAACAATCCAAATCCACAACATTATATGGAAGATGAGCTGCAGAAAATCATTTTCAAGTCAGTCATCAGTTGTACCTTACACTGGAATGCCTATCTTTTCATACAGAGGGCAGAGTGAAGTCAATGCCAAGAATGTACATGTATTCAAAATTGATGCAAAACTGAAGTGGGTTGGTGATGGTTTACTTTTTACTTTTTGTGTGCCTTACAATCATATCAGGCCCATGGGTGATGATGATGATGAGCTGAAGGATGATGTTATTGAAAAGGAAGGTGATTTGAAGAAGACTAACACTGGATCAATGTTTCCTCCATATGTGGGTTGTGCAGTCCTTGTTTTGTACTCAACTATTAACCATCCTGCCAAAAATTACTTAAGTCCTCACAAATGAGGCTGAAATTCATTATAATGTTTGTGTGAGTATGAGTTGGGTGCAATACACCAGAATGATTCCAGTTCTGGAAAATGACATTCCTGGTGTGAATCAAAGGTAATATTTCTGATTCCATTATATCTCAAACCATGACAATTCACAGGAGTACCTCATTGATGAATGAGTTCACAAGCAACCATCTCATGAACACTCTAGCACTATCCTTGAATCATTGTTACCCCCTTACAAAAATCTTTTGAATACCTGCCAAAAACCACTCACACACATGCTGAATTACAAGAGAATGAATGACAAGGTTGTCACTGATGACTACCAATTCTACAATGATGAATGGCAGAGGATGAAAGGTACCAGGAGAGGTATTTTGACAACACAGTGATGGAACAATACAACAAAAATGAGTGACACACTTTTGTTCATCTGCTTTGTATTTTACCTCCTGGTGAATGGGCAAATTTTGTCAAGACTGCAACTGCCATGAAGGACTTTGCATCATCATGTGTTCCCAAGACTACCTTTGCTGGAGTTTGTGTTTGTCATTTTGATCTATGCACATGCCTGGATTATGGTTTTGATATGGATATTCAACTTGCAAGTGCTTTGCAGGCATCAATTATTGTAATTTTGTTCCAAATGCTGACGAGTGTCTTTTTATGCAACAGTTCATTCCAAAAATGAATATCAAAATACTGATAAATAAGGAACAGCATGAGGAGCATCAAAAAATTGAAAGAGACCATGATTAGAATTGAGGAGTCTGAGCAGAAGAGGGAAGAAGAAAATAAAAAATGATTATCATCACCAAAAAGGGATAAACAGAACTTTTTACTATCATACGCAAAAAAAGTTGGGGGGGAGGCAACACAGAGACAGATGACTTTGATGTTGTTAAATGCAAACACTTATTGGTGTTAGTTCATGCTCTGACAAATTTTGAAGCGGCAGAACTCATATCGTCAATGGCATCTGGCTTTCATGAATTTGCACAAAATGTGGACATTGTTTGTGTGCTTTCATTCTCTCATCAAAAATCACTCTTGAACAGGAGTGTTGAAGTGTAGCTAAGTACAGTATGGGGCTTTGGGGACCCCACAGGTCCTGACCGTCACC
>JALLPD010002000.1:628-10923 GCA_036940065.1 Cyclotella cf. meneghiniana | reverse complement strand
ACCAATTTGGCATGTGATGGTGTGTTGCCTGTCATGTTTGGTCTTGGGATGCCTGATTGTTTAGTTGTCGGTGGAATAGTTTGAAGTTGTTGTTCACTGGGCATGATTGGCTGACTTTACAGTTTTTGAGGTAACCGTTATTTTCTGGACAATGTTGGCATGAGTAACATAAATAGGTGAGTGCAACATTTCATGTGTGTGATGCTTAAGAGTGATCAATTTTCAATGTTGTTGACTTGCTGTCTGCTTTGCACAGAAGAAGCATGTTGTATTTCTCAAGAATAATGGTGTTTGACTAACAAGAAGAAGGCATCACTTAGTTTTTGGCAGTTGAGGTTAAAAGTAGATGTAGCAGATAATTTGCTTTTAGATAAGTGAGCTTAAAATAGTTAATTAATAATCGTGATAAAAATGTAGTTTTCAAGAAAGTGACTCTTTGGAGTTCTCTCTTTGAGTCTCTGAGTTGAGTCTTGTGGAGCTTTGTAGATTTCTAAATAATTAGCTCTGGGAAAGCAGAGAATTCTTCTGTAAAAAAAACAGGTAATGCCTAAATTAGGGTCGCAGAAAATAGATACTCACAATAAAAACCCCTTTGATCAATGTATTCTAACACGTGTAAGCTCAACGTTTGATATGAAACCCATTTAGAATCTTGATCAGACCTTCAAAATATATCCCTACACTTTTTCTTACGGTGTCAATTGGCACTGTAACCATACTTTCTCCATCATATTCATAACATCTCCAAATTGCACTGTAAGCTGATCGATTCTTATGTAAAATAGTGTGGAGAGCCCTTTGATCACAAGCTTTATCTTTGGGAGGAGGTGTGCACCCAAAGGGTATTGCAAAATTTTGTTGTTTAAAATATTAGGCACATGTGGTAGTACAATTCCAAAAGAAATACATCAAATAGTATTGACAATATTACTTACATCTACAACATCATCATGGAACAATGCTTGATTTCTGAGATACCTTTAATGATCTGGGTTTCCTTGGGACAAAGATGTCACTGGATATGAAGTGGTAAGAACTGCAGGTATTTCCCTGGAAAGTTACCAGTGATCAAATATCTTACTCATATGATTTTCAAATCAACCTACAAAAACAATGCATTGAGCACATTAAAGTGAGCAGCAAGGAAAGGTAGATCAACTAAGCACAAGCACAATGAAGAACTGCATTCTATTGGACTGATCGAGAAAAATATACTTAGTGTGTAAACAGACATTTCAATTTAATTGAAAGAATATTGTATCAATGCACAGTTGGCATGTTTGACAAACTTACCTCTCTTGAATGGTCTGACTTCATATGAGCCCATAATCTGAATGTATTAATGAAAAAGGAAATTACAAGCAACAAAAGGAAAGTTAGAGTGTGCATATTATGCAGTCAAGCACAGTTCAACAGCTGTCAAGGATCAAATTTTCAATGCTCACATTTTTAGAGACAAGCCAAACACACTCACGTTGTTACCACTTACGTCACCAAGGAATGCAATTCTTACAACACATGAAGTAGAGCCCTTCATTATGTCTTTTCTAGTGTACTTGACAAACCACTGAGAATGCCTTCCTTATTATTTGGTCTTGGTGTGGATGAGGAGAATGTGTCAGCTTTTTGAGGTAGAATACTTGTGGCCACTGGTGACTGTTACAAATGAGATGAAGCAAATGAGACTTTTTAGTCAAGCTGACAAGAGGATGATTGAACACTATTTTGAAAATGTTCATTGAACCAGAATCAAAGAGAAATCACTAGGTTATTCAACTTGCCTTCAAAAATCTTGCCATCATTGCTGCTTCATGATTGCCCTTGATCACATAAAGAGTGATCTAATGTGTCTTGATGACACCATGTCCTTGTTGTCTACCAATACTGACCTCTCTTGCTTATGCAATACCTTCCCCAATGCAATGGTTCATGTTTGTATTTTGATACAAACCTTGGCTCATGTTCATTTGTGAGAAGTGGTAAAGTTACAGGTCAAGGTTTCAGTGTTAGGCACAAAAAGCATGAAAAAAATAAAAAGAGAGATATGCATGCAGCAACTTCTATTTTTTGTATCCAACAAAAGAAGTAGCAAATCAAATTCAAGGTGCAAGTTGATTAGAAGCAATGTTATATTGACTTTAGACAAAGGGCACAACAATGGAGGTATTCTCATGCTCAGCAATGATGACATCAATCATATATAATCCATTATAAAACATCATCCTTGTCATCTTTCAAAATTTCTAGCTTACCTTGCCTACCTTTTTGAGCTGGATTATGATGATGCCATCCAGCTCTCCATGAATGTGCCCAGTACTCTGGGCTTCAAGTCTTTCATTGGAATGCTTGGTTGATTGTTGTAAGTAATTTAGTATGTTGTTGGATGTTGGTCAGTGTTTGTCCCTTCAGTTTTACGTGCCATAGTAATGGCAGACAAAGTGGAAAGATAAATGATTTCCAGTAGATATGTCATGATCTTCCTAATGAATGTTGTCAATGATGCCAGAAGAGAATGTGTTCCCTGGTAACAAACCATTGTGCCACTGGGGGTAGAACCAAACTGTGATGGGAGATGGGTGAATTGATCATTAAAATCTATGGATTCCTACATTATTATCTTGGATTAATTGTGAATTCCCAGTTTATGGACTGTGTAGACTGGTGATGTTTATGTATGCAATGGTCCCTTTAGGCTGTGATTTCGTTTGTCCAAGAGTGAATAGTAAATATCAATTATGTGATTACTTTCAATCAAACTTTCTTCAAATGCTTAGTTGTACAAGAAACTGAGTCCACCTCATCCTCATCCTCCCCCTCCCCCTCCTCCTTCTCTTTCTTCTTCTCTTTCTTAGGTGATTTTTTTCAAGTTTCACTTTCATTGGTATCAAACTGCTTTTGAACTTGATTACTTCCTAGATGTAAACAATGATAGTAGTAAATGATACTTATAGGAATTCACAATCAATGGTCAACTTATTTCCATTTTACCTATAATCTTTAAATGTGGTTGGAGCCATCCATGTGTTTGGCATTTGTGAAGCACTCAAGACAAAACACTCACTTGTGAATATTCTACCACTAAGGTCTAGTGCACTAATTGCAGAGCAAAGCCAACTGGGAGCAAGTGTGTTGCAAATATAATAAAACAGCTGCAAAAAAGGTTAGTAATTTTCCACTTTTCAGGGAAAATCATGATTTTGTGAGGCAAAGCTTGAATAATGATTAGTAGGAGGGATGATATCACCCCATCCAAGTATCCCAATGCGGGCACCACACTAACTTGAGACTCATTGCAGTGGATAGACACTAACTGTGCCTAGTTATGTCGAAAAGCTTGTACCCATGGTACCTTTGCACAGGGGTGTATGTACCTTATCTAGAATTGAGTATTCATTATGTAATTACCCCATGCTGTGCCCTCTAAGAACTAATGCATTGTAAGAACATCAGGCTATTTATATAGACACTTGTATTTTTTCTAATTTCCCATCTTCCCATGAATCTAAACACTGCTCCATTTGATTCCCATGTTATCCAAAACACTCTCATATCTGCAGCTTCCTGTGACTCCACATGGTTGCCAAGAAAGCTCCAATGCAGTCAGAAGTTGCCACATATCTCACCTACATGGTGGAGGGGAGGATAGCATGGCTGAGCATGAGTAATAAGGGTACCATAGAGATGACTCTGAAGTAAATACAGAAATATATAGATACTTATAATTTCCACCCTGTTAACCACACTAACAAGTGTGGTGTGTAAGAGCATTTGATAGGTATCAAAGAATGATTCATGATCTTAGAATGCACAGTGAGATTGGGGGGAATACAAAAAGTCAATACTGTCATGATAGTTGTTAATTGATGGTGTATGATGCTGCCAATAGAGATGAGAGTGGTCCTAAAATAATTTTCCAAAAGACAAATTATATGAAAAAATATGTTATGTTCAAATTTGAAAACACTTTGATTTTTGAAAATGCATCGATTTCTTGAAAATCTTGTCATCCATCAAAAATCAGAACACGTCACAAGAAAAAATTCACTGGCATCAGGGGTCCCCAATGTTATTTATATTATCATCATCAATGAAATGCTAGAATCCACCTCCTTTGTGATGTTTATTCCGGGCTAACATATTTAGAAATGCATCATCTTTTCTTCTCAAGCTTTATTTTTGCAAATATTGACATCATGCAAAAATATATTATGTGTAAAGATCAATCTTATGTCAAAACATGATGTATTTTTGTCACATAAGTTCCCAAAAAAGTTATAATGAACAGTGATAATGATGAGTTTTGTCATTATGTTGTTGATAATGATTGCTCAACCTTTCATGCCCCACTCTTGCATGTTGGGTGGGCTTGTCAAACACACAACCTGGTATATCTTAGTGGGCATGGATGTTCCTCTCCTTGCAAATGATGCATCAATGACTGTTACATCCTCCTCCATCTCCTCCCCTGCAGAGAACAAAGATGATATCAAGGCAATGTTGCTGATTGGGGAGCACTATTGTAGGATGAAGCTGTGTGGATCTTATTGGGGAATGTTGTGGATGGGGGAGTGCCATGTAGGAAGAAGTGGTCGTAAGTATATTTAATAGGGGAATAGCAACATGATGTGTGAAAAGGAGTGGGCTTTTGTAGAGCAAAGGTAATGAAATTAGAAAAATTAGGGTAACAGGGCAGTCATAGTAATTATTAATATGGAAATGAAACCTCAGAGAAAGGATTTGGGTGGGAAAATTTGATGCTAATATGTTAAGTGACAAAATGATATGCTACTGATGAGATTTTGCATTTTTTTCCTTTTTTTTAAATGACCAAGATAATGGAAAACTTTAGAGCTCTATTGATACAAAGCAAGAACTCTTGAAAACACCTTACTACTTGAAAATTGCTTATTACTCAAAAAAGGTATTATAAATAATTCTATATTCAAGAGACAGCTTAATTTCAAGAAATAAGCTATTTTTGAGATGTAGCCAATTTTTGAATTCTACATCCGGACATACTATTCCTACCTGTTTGAGACTGTTATTCTTAAAAAAGCTATTTTGAGAAAAAAGCTATTTTTGAGAAAAAAAATTGATATTCAAAAAGAGACTATTATTTGAAAATAGCCAATTTTTAAAATAGAATTATGGCAATGGTGACAACACCACGCTCATTATTAAAAAACTCCAAATTCATTATGTTTCTACCAGCTGCTGACAATTTCATAATAAAAACATTTTTCTCAGAAGACTGTATTCTTCTTAAAATGGGGCCGGCTATTTGTAGCACATCCGAGACCATATATCATACAGTGGTTCATACTGACTCGTGGAAATAAAAATTTAAAAATCATAAAAATTAAAATTCCCGAGCACCTTAGTTGGAATAGATGCCGCACATCCATATGGTGTCATGGCCGGGGCACAAATCTTGGGTCCGATGTGTGTCAACTGTGAAAAACTGCCTAGGCAGGTATTAGGGCCTACTGCATGGACTGATTTTTTATGGCATAATACACTGTCCAAAACATTTGGGCCTACTGCACAGTTGGGTTAGACAAACGGATTATATATATTTCCATGTTATTTTGGACAAAACCATATGATATATGGTCTTGGTTGTTGTGGGCAAGATCATATGATTACGGTCTTGAATGTGCTCCAAATAACCAACCCCATACCATTGGTTTAACTGTTGTGATTTTCAAGAACTGAATTTATTATCTGGATCAACAAATTGATAGTCATATTTGACTTTTCAGTCATGCACATTTGGTATGATAGTTCATAATTCATTGTTGCCCTCAATCTAAATATTTTTTACTTTTGATCATATTTTCTTGTAACCTTGGCATATGTTAGATTACATCAAACAAGCTACTTTTTTGGAGGAATCAAAGAATCGCTTAATTTCTTGCATACCAGTTACATAGGAATCAGTGGAATTGCCAACAAAACACTGATTCTGCA
Source organism: Cyclotella cf. meneghiniana (assembly GCA_036940065.1). Lineage (NCBI taxonomy): Eukaryota > Bacillariophyta > Thalassiosirophyceae > Thalassiosirales > Thalassiosiraceae > Cyclotella > Cyclotella cf. meneghiniana. The sequence continues at coordinate 4,953 of JALLPD010002000.1, read as the reverse complement.
AAGCACAATTCATCCTTAGCTCTCTCTCCCCATCACTTGATCCAACTCATTCCCCATTTCATATCACAGATCAAACCAACAACATCACTCTCAACTCCCCTTAAATGCAAAGTACAACGAGGACACCAAAAGCTTCAAAGTTGTGTCACTCTTGATGAATGAATATTGAGCTATTTGCAGTGGTCTATTTAGGGGTGAATGAGATATTTTTTACATGTTATCTACTTTTATTTACAATGTCAGATCTACTCCTACTTTCTGTCAAGCTCCATTCATTGCCAATTGGCCATCTTCAGCAGCATGTGAGATTGAAAAAAGGTTGTCTGTAATTGATGGACCCCCCTCCACTTTGTATTCCAATGTTCTTCTACACTGTCAAACCAATTCAAATTCTGCAAATATTACACCATGGAGGCAACATTAAGATGTGGTGTGATATTGGCCAATTTTTATGTCTTGGGGGTACAAGAAGATATCCCCAAATGGTGCATCCATAGGCATTGTAAAAATCAATAATCCATAAACCGGGAATTGAATGCATCACTTTGAAGTATACAATAAAAACAATATGTTTGTGCTCTCAACCCATTACAAAAATGCAGTGTAACAATATTACCTATGCTACTGTTCTGGTCAAAACATGTAAGGGAATCATTCCTGAGATCAAGGGAAAGGAGTTCCAATTGAATGTGAAGAAATTTGTCTTGAATGGTAGTATCTCTAATGATTCTCAGTACAATACTGGCATTTTTGCTCAATCACATACACTCTTTTCAGCCAGAGGTTATCAGTGTGACATATGCTTTCTCATTTGAAGCAATCATAATCAATTGAAAAAGATTATGGGAATGATCGACAACTTTAGGATAGCATCAGAACTCATCCGAGTGCAGTTGACATCAGCCAATAAAAATTTTATGACTTTGCTTGTCAAAACAGAGGACAAATGGCTGAAATTGGCCTCAAAGGATTTGTTTCATCTCACATGGAATACAGTAAATCAGTTAAAAAGAAAGCAGCATGACAGAGAAGATATGTGGGGTCAACAGTGTTGGAGACACTCTGTGCAAAGACATGTTTTTGTCTCAGTTCATATCAATGCACAAGGCAAATGATCATGGAATTCAGTCAAGTCTTGTCACTCTTCTTTTGAAAGCCCTGGTGTCTAAAATGATGGGGAAAAGGAATGTAATGTATGATGACAATGTGCGTAATTTTTTAGCACTTGCAACATCTAGTAACAAGCAAGCCTTTGTTTTTTATCAGCAACCTCGGTCAGTGTATGACTTTACACCATGGAAAAGATACATTGCAAAGCATAGACCATCATCTTTAATTGATTTTGAAGACAATAAAGTTATTATGCTTATCCAAAATGCCATTGAAATAGTATGCCACAAATTTAATGATCCAAATAGTCAAGTAGTATTCACAGGTTAAGACTTTTCAGTACCCTGGGGGACTCAAGGTGATTATTGGTGGTTTTTGTCAAAATCATCATACATGTGTCAGTGGAAAGTCTCAAGGAGAGATCACAGAAGTACTCAAAGATTGCATTGATGGAAAGTATGGCTGCATGGCCGATGAAGTTAAAGCTTGTCTTGTTTCTTTCCAGGACACCCCTGTTGGAATGTGTCCATATCTTGTTGTGGCTGGGTGTGCATAGACTGTCAATGAGTCAAATGAATTTGGAAATTTCATATTCTCTCAAAAGGCAATGGAGTTGTCTGGGTGCTGTTTAGAACCAAAACACTGATGGTGTATCTTGAAGGTTATGTAGAATACACAGATGCTCCTTGAATATTTCAGGGTACTACAAATGTGTGTGACCCTGATCCCAACCATAATTGAAAGAGTGTTCAATGCAAGCTATTTGGAGGTTCATGTACAGCCATCATTGGACATTATGCTGTTGATCTATAGTTACTCCAAGAGTCTGGTATTGTAAAAGAACTCTACTGCGCCAGATGCAGTAATGCTATGCTTATGCTCATATGACACCTGCACACAAAGTTGATCATGCATGACTTCTGGGATACAGGTAATGTTGCTGTGACAATACATACTTTGTTGACAATGAGGATGCTGGTTTTTGCAGTTATTTCAAGAAGTTTGCCATGGAGCTTTCATGCAGCATGCCATACATGTCAACTGTATGGTTCTTTTCCTTCAAATCATCTGACCATAAGGAAAATCATCACACTATGCTTCCAAACAAGAGTAACATGTAATAATTATAAAACATTCATGTGAAAAATGGAAACTTTTCATGACTAAAAATGTTTTTTTAACCAAACAGTTGGTCTCCTCCAAAAAATGTACATAGATGATAACAAAAAACAGAGATGTTGAGCTGCATTGTCTGGGGAGTACCTATCATCTAGCTCATGTGTTGAAAAAGCTAACACTTACCCCAGAGAAGGCTGCCAAAATCTGGCTTATTGATGCATTCCAAACACCTCTTTAAAGTGATGGAATGGTATTTCATATATGAAATACAAAAGTAACTTTTTCATGTGAAATTTTTTCACACATGGAGAAAAACAAAAAGATGTCATATCTAAAATAAAGCATGACTTACAAGACAAGCACAACAACTCAGTGATACAAGACAATTTCACAACTAACTGCAGTTTCATATGAAATATTAGGTCAATTTCATTTGAAAAAGGTAAAACCTTATTTCTCATGAAATATTTTGACATGATAAATATTTGAATAGTATTTCACATGAAATTGCAAAATAGCTGTTTCATACAAAAACACAAACATACATATTGTAGGAAAACACAGTGTTCACACGAAATAACAAAATGTCATGACAATACAAAAAAAATCTTATGAAGTAACAAAGAGGCAAATTATATTTAGAGAGCCAAAAAAATCTAAAGCAAAAAATCATTTAAAAAACAAAATGGATTTCAGGGGGGAAATCAACACCAAAAATTAATTTCATGTGAAAAATAATCCAAATAAAAAGTCTCACAACAACCTGGTTCAAGGTATTGAAAACATTTCATATCAAACCTGATGTTAATTTGATTTCAAAAACCATCCATAGATTCATATAAAATCCTTTCATGTGATAAACATTCAAAAAAATACAGTTCATATGAAAATGAGGTGTTCTCATGAAAAAAATCTACATGAACCATGCAAAAATTCTTCATATGAATAACAAAAAGATGTCGTTTGAAAAATCGAAAGCAAAAAATCACTTCAGATGGAAAATTTTTGTATGAAAAGTATTTGGATACAGAGGGAAAATAGAAAAAGGGGGCTCACTGTCAAACAGAACAATAAACCATTGATTTGAGGATTAGCTGTGTCAAGCAGTATCCATAATGATGTGGAAAAAGCATGTGTCAACATTGTGATTGTATAACAGAAAAAATCTAAAAATAAAAAGCTCTATCACCTTGCAAATACAGCAATCAAATATATAGGGGGGACTGGAGGAGATAATACATATGACACTGAAAAGGGGGGGAGAAGACCAAAAAAAATCAAAATCCATCATGGTGGTGGAATAAAAACAGGTTTGGACCAACCATCATTTGGTCTGTCTGTGAGTTGAGTGATCAGGTTACCAACCAAGAAAAATAACTGATGTCTGTACAAAAAACTGCATCTCACCTAAGCTTCACTTTACTGATCAATATACTCAGTAAAGTGAATTACTGGAAAAATCCCATCTATTTTGGCCCTTCCTGTTGCTGTCAGCTACTGATTTTACTACCCTTTGCTGTGAGGGTGTGTAAAGTTCCTTTTTCTGTAATGGGCAATACTAAGTTTCAAATTCTGGTTGGAATTCTGGAGAATTCTGAATTCTGTAAGAAAATACTGCCAATCAGACCAGAACCACATTACGATGTTCTCTTTTTTTTAATTTTACTCGACCAGAACTGATAAATTTTGATTGAAGATATGACACCAGAATATGTAGGAGTCGACCAGGACTCTTGTGTAACCACACAAATGGTATCCAAGTTGCCACACATGAGTGGATGCACTCTTCTCATTTTCAGTGCCACCAACACAACTTAACGACAATGGGATTTTAATCTGGACTGTCTCAGTCCCTCCTAATCCTCTGTCTACAATGGGAATAAGATCCCACCACCACCATTCCCCACTCACAATTTGCACGGAGAAGGCAGCAACAGTGAGTTTTCCTCTTGTTTTCTTTTTTCTCCACCATTCACAATTATTCTCACCATTGCATTATCAATTAAATTTTTATTCTGTCAATGGAACAGCTTGCCTTCCCTCAGTTGACGAGGGGAATTAGATCCTGCTGCCACCATCCCCTGTTCATGAGTTGC
>JALLPD010001999.1:888-10927 GCA_036940065.1 Cyclotella cf. meneghiniana | reverse complement strand
AATGATGTTGTTTCAACAAGATTGCCAAGTTTCATGAGAGTTGGCTGAAAAAATTATTTTGGCCTTTTCATCAGTGCACCCCGTAATTTTAGGTATAAAAAAGGGTCCAGATGATGTGTGATGTATACATAGCAACAGCAGATTGCTGTAGCCTACATATGGATCAGTGGCAAAGTATGTACAAGGTATTTACGTAGGTCAATTTGCCAACTACCATTCTATGTATAAAGCAATTGTATGCATTATAAATATCATGGTCAATAGATAATAAAAGTAAACCTTTTAGAGATTGGCTGCAATCTCTGAGAGAGCTGTGATGTGGACATGCTGCTCCTAGAACTCTCCAATCATTCATCTCTCTTTTATGTTTACTTTGACCATAGATCACTATGATAATAGCCCAAACTGGTCAGCTCCATTTCTACCTTTGAATACATCCTCCAAGAGTGCTCCTTGTGCCTCTGTCTCCAAGAAGAAGGAGCTTTGTTTGACAAGTTTGCTTGAAAGAGCCACTACACTCTTCTTGTGCAATCTGCATGAGAAATTGCAGTATTCTCTGCAAGTTGCAACAGCAGTTGAAATGATCCTGCAAGTTATGAAAGCACTTGCAATGATTCCACAGTCTACAATGCTTTTCACAATGATACTGCTAAAGAGCATGCAAACATTGATTATGATGAAAAGGTTGTGACTTAATTTATGATCTTATTATGGGATCTGTTTGCTTGCCTTTTTGGCTGAGATTTGAATTGCACTTTCAGTATCCTGTGGCTGTTTGGCATATCCTTGGTCTTTATGTCCAAAGGATCGGTTCGGGCATGTTTAGCACATACTTGCCACAGTGTTTTCCAAAGCTTTGGTCAGTCAATCTCGTAGTTGTGTGGTTACGCTTGGTTTTGACAGTATGTGAGATCTGATGTTGGCATGATGGATCACCAAATGGTGCTGGTCCAGTAATTGGAGAGAATGTTTTTGCCTGGTTTCCAGTGAAACTGGAAAAAGTTCTGTGCTTTTCTGTCTTTGAGCCATGTCCATTGTTTTTGTTTGTGTTGGTTGTATTTTTCTGTTGATGACTCCATGTGCAGTTGGATTGTCAGTTTGGGTGGGCATTTTCCCTTATGGATGTCCTATTTCCTCCAACATGTGTTGCAATCGTACGGCAAGCTTTGCATTGATGAATAATTCTCCTAATACTGCTTCTGCCACAGATGACATTACTGCTTTTATGACTTGAGCGACATTGAGTACTGCGCCATTGTCTGGATGCATGGCATTGTGGTTTTGGTGAGAAAGAAATGGCCTCCTGCTCTACTGTGAGCCTTGGGTTCACTGAGATATGAAGCATTGCTGTGAATGGCCAATTTCATATCACTGGCCTTTTAGGTGACACTGCTTCATTTTGTGATGCAGCATAGTCTAAGAATTGTTTGCATTTGCTCATGGTTGCCTCCATTAGGTTGGCTTGCTCTGATGCTAAAGCACTTAATGCTGTGAGCATTGTACTGTTGATGGCCCGTGCATAGAATAGGAATGTTCGCATTACTTCTTGAATGAATTGTTTTTTGTCTTTGTTGAGTTTGGGTGATGAATCTACTGGTTCCACATACTGTAGTTTAGCTCCATATTATGGTGGGATGTGTGGATGGTGTTGATTTTGTAGTTTACTTTGTGGAAGATGTTGAAATCATTTCAGTGCTTTCTTGATGTATCCTGGCATTGAGAGTAGTACTTTCCTTTGTTCGTAATCCCAATCAAAATGAATTTGGGTGAATCACCATCCTGCCCTGTTGATGGATATTTTGCAGTGTTCTCTCAAAATGAATGTCAGGTGCTGTAGATTGTCTTTGGCCACATATTTTATGCCAAAATCATCAACAACAAGTGCGAATTGAATTGGTCACCACTTGTGCATCTATACTTTGGGAATTTGAGTGCTCTGGAAGTATCCGGCCTCATTTCAAGTAGTTCTTGTGCTAATAGGCCCGCTTGAGGGAGGCCGTACATCCCTTTTTGTATTTCCACAAATACCATCCCATCTTTATTAGCTAGTTTTTTCATTTGTATAATTCAATGTCATCTGCTGGAAAATCTGATAGGTGCATTCAAACATACTCATAAAATTTCAATGGTGTGCATAAGTAGAAGATTTTGATGTCGATTGAGCACAATCTGGGTCCTCTGGTTGAAATGACACTGTTGAGTAGTGACTTTACCATCAAGAGATTGGATGTCAGTGTTGCCACTTTGTATGGGTAATTGATTCTGTCTCTGCCAACAGTGATTTGGCATCAGTTTGTATCATTGATTTTCTCTGGTCTCACATTGCAGCATATTTGTGAAAATATAACATCCTTGGTGTGATCTTTTGGAATTTGGTCTTATTGGATGAAAAAGAAAGGTTCATTCCTTTGGCACTGCCTGGTATTCCTTGTGCTATTCATCCAGTTTTGTTGACGAATGCCATTCCCTATGTGTGCTTGTATTCATGATGCTTCATGAGCTGTCAGTATTCCAATAGTTCTCCCATTTTGTCATCCATGACTGCCCTGGCTATCTCACATGAAACTTGCAATGGAAATCTTCATTGTGCTAATTTTCCTGGGCTCATTCATTTGAATGACATTTTGGCTGCCAAAAGTGTTGCATCTTGCATTACATTGCTGTGGAAGATCTTCTTCTTTGCTGCCTGTGTGAGTGTATTATATGCTGGGGTAAGCTCATAATACTCCTCATCCTTGTTGTCATTGCTTGATTTGTTGTCGCTTGATTCATTGTCATTTGGTAGGTCGTTTATTGCTGTGTGTCCACTTGGAGGTGGTTCTGTGGGACTTATTGGTGTTGCTGGTGCAGTTTGTTCCATCCTTGGCACTGCTGCATTCTCTTCTCCCTTGGAGTTTGCTCCACCAGTTGTGTTACGTTTCTACACCACTCAATTTTTTGGTTGCATCAATAAATACTTGAGAGAGCTGACTCAGTGCCTCTATATCTGTTTTGTTGTGCACCACTGTGCAGCTGCCCTTGATTGCCTTGATGAGTTTTGTTGCTGCATCTGCTACAATATTGGTCTTTGTTACTTTTGGTTTTGTGTTGTAGGCATTTTGGAAGAGAGAGAATCAGTGTTTTGCACTGATATCATTGCCTTTATCTGCACATCATATGTTTGGTGGTGTTTCATGCTGGTGCCGACATAACACCCATCCTTGGAGTTCTCCTCCCATGATTGTCATGTTTTTGTGTTGCTGAATGTTTGGATTTTGCAACCAAGTGGATAGAGTGGGTGTTAGTTATAATCATGATTGTCAAGTACATGTTGATATGTGGATACATTTTGATTTGCATTTGCTAGATGTAGGAGGTTGCATGTTAGTTCTGCCTGAGGTAGTAGTCTGTACCATTGTTGGATTGGAAATGAATTGTCACATCCTGCTAAGATTGCTTTCAGGTAATTTTTTGCTGCTTGGATTGCTTTCTTGGTAGCATTGCATCGATGTGCTTCCTTTGGTACTCTCTCCACATCCATGCTATGCTTTTCAATAGCCTTATCATATGCTTTAGATATTTTGTTGTCAAGTATTTACTTTTGGGGTGGAATCCTTGGGCTTTCAATTGTTCAGTGCTAATGTTATGAACTGGAATCATTTTGTTTTCATGTCTTGATTTCATCAGCTTCATCATGATGTAGCTGCCATCAATGTATTATAAGACCATGAGATAGTTTGATCACTGTAATTGATTTCCATCTCTTCATACACTAGAATCAAAATATCTCTGTGTTTTTGTTGCAATGCCTTCAGTTGCTTTTCTAATGCTATCCTCTCTTCCTCAGTTACATCTGCTTAAACAGTACTTTAGTGGAACGCATGCCTTAGCATTGATGCTTCATGTGCCCATTCTGTGTTTCAATAGATTCTGGGAAGTGCTTGTTGATCTCTGTGACAAGTAAACCAGGCCATGATGTTAAAAACCCTGCTCTTATTGCTGCTAGCAATGCTTCTTTTGTCGGAAATCCAAGGGCTGCATGTAAGTAAGTGATGACATCGGTTTTGCTTGGTAGGCTGTACACACTAAGTGTTCATTCCTGGAATGCTTGTATCGTTGCATCTTGTTGCAGTAATTTGGTTTGTGTATTGACATTCGTTACTTCTTCCGTATGAAGGACTCTCCATAATCCTGTCTCCTTGTCTCTCCATCTACTCCACACTGGGATTTTTGTAGATTCTACCTCTCTGTTGTAAATGATGGAGTGAATACTGTGTGGCAATTTGCATCTGCTTATTTGCTTGTGCTGATTAATAAGCTATGGCATACTGTTGGTACCGTGTCTGCAGTAACTGCTTTGCCATGTAGGTTGATTTGTAGTTTTGCTTCTTTCCCAGCTCATGCCTGTTCACTTGTTGCTACAGTGAAGATTTTGTTTGAGGGTACTTTGGTATCAATGACATATTTGTTGTCTTTGAATTGTATGATGGTGGATGTTGTTCCCAAATCCATCACTGCTGTCCCTTCCATACTTTGCCATTCCACTCTCCTAACTCTCCTGGCTTCTACTTCTTGATGAATCTTCCTGACTGCCTCCTCCTTTGCTTTCTGCTCATTTGCTGCATTCAAGGCCACTTCATTGCATTGTTTGTGATGTTGGTTTGCCACTATTCTTTCCCAATTTCATTTCAATTTCTTACTTTTTTGCTCAAATAGTTGAAACCTGGTGTCTCTTTTGCCTGCTATTTTGTTAATTTGTTCCACTTCTTCAACCTGAGTGGGTGGCGGGGTCAATGTTTCAATAATGATAGTATGTTTGACTTTTAAAATAAATTTGTTGTTAACATTTAAGCTATCTTGTCCCTTCACATTTGTTGACCCCAGCCCCTGTCATTTGTTGTAGTGTGGATTCATCATCCCCTCAAATCCTGATTTCCATCCTTCTTTGCATTTTCCTTCATTGGCTGGAAGATCCAAACAGTCCTCTTCTTTGTGGTACCCTTCCTTGCTGCAATTGGTTAGTTTTTTCTTCTGGCCGGTTGCATGATTGTTCTTGTTTTGATTGCTTCCATCGTCTCTGCCTCCTCTACCATCATTGTTTCCCATGAGTCTGGCGATGGTGTTTTGTTGTTAAATGATGGTTTTTTGTTGAGCTGCTACCATCTTGCTGGGTGATTTAAGGTCTGCAGTGAGTTCATCTACCACATTGAGTGTTTTGGAGTTGACCTGTTGAATGGTCTCAGAGCTCTTGGTCCCTGCAAGTTTCAGCTCATAGAGGTACTCAGATAATTTGTCATCGTTTCCATTTGTCTCCTCATTAACTTGATTGATGCCTTGAAGTCCTCCTCTTCCGGCCGTTTCTTTGGTGTATTGCCCCTCCTCATAGTACTTTTCAATGAAATGAGTTTTGAAGAGTTCCCAGTCTTGTTTGTCTTCTTTGAGGTCTTCTCATGCTTTCTTGTGGTCATTTGTAAAGATAGTGGATTTGTTGACTTGCTTATTGCAATGGTGATTAGCATGTCCTCGTAGATTGTGATACCCCACCAACCCAGGCACCGCGTGATCTGCTCTAGCTCAACAATGTAGCTGGTGAAGTCTTGGCTCTGGTCCCACTCAAAATTGATCTGGTCATGCATCTTGGCTTTTTCAGTGATGGTGAGTTTTACCTTGCCCCTGATGTGATCAATGAGGGCTCAGACTGAGTGTTGGGATTAGTCTGTGTATTCATTGCACATTTCTTGAAGGTACAGAGAATTGACGGCTCCCACAATGCTTTTTTGGAGGACTTCCTTCACTCGCAAATAAGCATGGTAGTTTTGTTTATGTTTGCCCTATTCCAATTCAAGGATCTTGCATTGGACGTCTCCCATATGCGGTAGGATTTCTGGGTTGTAGGCCTCCGGTACCTCCAGTTCTTCCAATTCAAAGTTTGGGTTACCCACCATGGTGGCATATGTTTTGTTGTGTATCACATCGCATAGGTAACCATGTAGCTCTCCTCCTTCAAAGATTGAGGTCTTGACCATAGCTGCAATGATGGCTAGCTCTTTTTTGAGTGTATCGATGTTGGTGACGGTGGGCCATTGTCCTTTGAATGAAGTGACACTTCTTCCTGGTAGGGATTTGATGATTGCCTCTCATGTTGACATGGCTGCTTGGCTGCTGCTATCCGTAAGTTAGCAGCTCCTTTGCTCTTGTCGTGATTTGTTAAATGTTAAGCTCACGACTGCTAAACAGAGCCATACATTGATAATGATGATAAGGTCATGAGTTAATTCATGATATTATTAGTGGATCTGTTTGCTTGCCTGTTTGGCTGAGAATTGAACTTTGCATTTGGTATCCTATGGCTGTTTGCCATATCATTGGTCTCTGTGTCCAAAGGATTGGTTTGGGCATGTTTAGCAGATACCACAATCTGCAAAAGCTATTGTGATGATCCTACAAGTTATGAGAGAACTTGCAATAATTCTGAAAAAAATAGAGCATTTGCAATGGTACCGCACTCTGCCAATGTGATTGCAATTATTTTACAAGTCCCAAAAGTACTTAGCATACTTCCATGAAACCACAAATGTGCTCAATGTTTCTTCAAACCAAGATAGCAATTGAAATTATCCCTAAATGTGCATAGGTGATTGCAAGAATTCTACAAGTTGCAAAAGCAATTGCATGTAAAAGCATTTGCAATGATACCACAATCTGCAAATGCAATATCGGTGATTTTGCAAGTTGCAAAAACACATGTGATGCCCCCAAGAGTTGCAAAAGCAATCACAATCATTCCACAAGTTGCAAAAGCACTTGCAATGATTCCTCAAATCGCAAGAGCAATTGCAATGATTTCATTATCTGTGAATGTGATTGTGCTGATATGGCAATTACAAAAAGCAATTGCAATGTTTCCCATGAGTCACAAAAAGTGATAACAATGATACTGTGACTTGCAATTGGTTCCTGTGATCTACAAATGCAATCACAATGATGCTGCAAATTGCAAGGAGCTATTGCAATGTTTTCACAAGTAACAAATACAATAGCAAGATACTGTGAATTGCAATAGCAATTGCAATCATTCTGTGCATTGAAAAAAGTTTATATTTGATGATCCTGTGAATCCCAAAATCAACCGCAATTAATACATTGATACTTCAAGAGCAATCACTATGGTGCCACAAGTCATGAAAGGCAATTATGAAGCATGTTACAGTGAGTTCCACTAGCAATTGCAATGGTACCATGAGTTGCATGAGATGCGAATGCAAAAAATGATGCAAGTTGCAACAGCAACTGCAAGACAAAGCTGGTCATAGCTACAACAACAGGCATCAAGAACATCACTGCAATGTTACTCACCAATACATGTGAGTTTGACAAAGCTTAAACATCGATTGACTTTCAGTTATCAAAAGTAAGGTTGACTCAGTCCTTTGCATTTATTTCCCAAGTTGGAAAAATGCTGCTGTGGGCCCATGCAACAAACAACACAGTGTTGTTGTTATATTCAGTTGTGAATTTCATGAGTTTAATACAATCTAAAGAATGGCATCAGGTCCTGGGAGTTTTAAGTGATGCTGCAGGAAACTGCAATAAAAGAATAATGGAAAACAAATAACAAATAAATTAATTGATGCTACAATTAAACAAATTGCTCAAAGACATATCATATGGCAAGGTGCAATAGCGGACATTTATTTTTGTGGTATCATTATTTTTAGAACAATCTTGAATATTTTATTTCTCATACAACCATATTTCTTGCATATCTTATTTCTTGCTGACACTAAAAGTGAGGCTATTTGCAAAAAAATGAGATATTGGCTAGAAATTAGGCTATAAGCATACCCAATGTCTTGTAGAAATCGTACAAACTGGTGTAGAGACCACAAATAAGCTATTTCTTACAGATAGTCTGAAATATAGTGTCATAGACATGAAATAAACTATCAGCAAGAAATATGAATATAAGTAAATATAGCTTATTTGTGGTTTTGCATAGCCTCTTAATTCTAATAAGATTACAGCAATGAAATTGCACAAATGGTGTAGCACAAATAATGTTATCATTGATCACTCATTGGCACTCCATTCCTTGCATAATTCATCAATGTCATCCCCTCGCAAATGCTGTCCAAAGTGGGATACAGCATTTGCAAATAATATACATTTAAACCTGAATTAGATATAAGAGTATTGTATAATGCATTTCCCCCCGGCCTCAATGTGCTACCAATTGCAGAAAGTCTGTTGTATTGTTAAAATCTTTCCACTTGCAGCAGTGAAGTCAACTCACAATAAAAGAGACATAACCTAGGACCTTTTGAATTTGTTACCTCGTGTCATATTTCTCCACCTCATCATTTTGAAGAAAAGAAAGGTGGAGTTTTTAGACAATATCTCATTTGTTTGATTCATGGCAGAGCAAGACTCAACATTGAGTGGAAGAGTGTATACCCATGCTTAAGGCTGTTTTGTATTCAAGAGGAAGTGTCGTTTAGGTATCCAAAAGGGTCTCAATAAATTATGGTGCATACATTGCTACAGCAGATTGCTGTACCCTTCATATATGGAGCAGTAGCATGGTACTTACAAGGAATGTCCTGAGGTCACTTTGCCAACTACCATTTGATGTAAGTGATTGTATGCATTATATATATCATGGTTGATAGATAACAAAGGTAAACCTTATTGGCAAGAGCCACGGTGTGGGCATGCTGCTCCTGGAACAGCATCCAAGCCAAGACAAGAACAAGTAGATGTGCTAATTAGCTTAGTTTTTAAATTAATCTGTAAGTTTCCAATGATTCATCTCTTATTTAATGCCTACTCTGATCATTTTTTGTTCCCCAAATCAGGCTCTATCAAGCCACGGATGAGCCTCAGATTGCTCTTCAAATTAAGGAAGGAAAACAAATGTAGTTCTGTCTCCCAGTGTCCCTCACATGGCTTTGCAGAGTACAAGGACAGCATGGGAACCTTGGTGCAGATGTCAAAATATGCATGAGCTCACACATCCATCTCAAGATGCATATGAGCTGCATATAATTTTAGCCACATAAGGCTCCAGCAGTGATGAAACATCCTTGTTGGGGACATAATCACATGAAAATAAGTTGTTGGCCCTCTTGCACAAGGGATATCTCCCATCTAGATTATTTTGAGGAATGTCTCAACATACTTGATAGCTTGTTTGACATACTTCAAGGAACACAATTCCTGTTCTGTTGCACCAGCCTTAAAGGCTTTCTTTTTAAGTTTCACTCCAAGATACATCTCAGGGGGGACCAATTGAAACTGTCAATCTTGTCCATGATGCACTTGGATTACAGTGGACCGCAAGAAAGTCATCTACATAACAGAGAATATAGACATAGTAACAGCTACCATTCCGGTATGTGTGTTCCTTGAGCCACAGGTCAGGATCAGTGGGATACAACACTGCAAACAAGATGTTAGCTAGATTGTTAGTGAAACATCATCCCTTACTAGTAAACACATGTAGGAGTTCAACCATACCTAATTTAGCACCAAATTGCTGTTGTTAGTAAAAATGTTACTTATGAAAGACTCCAACCCAAAATGGTGAATTTTTCTCTCTTACTTACAATCTTACTAACAACATCCATTTTTGCTACGATCTTTATAAAAAAATTCAGTGTTTTGTACTCTGGTTTCATTACTAATAGAATTACTAACAAATACTTTTGTAACTTTGCAGTGGGAGTAGAATTGTAATTGTTTTGTTAACTCTGTCTCTACAAAATTAATTTTTGACATGAAATTATATAATCTGAAATGTATGTTTTTAAGCAACTAAGACAACTCCATCATGGTCAAAACCAAATCTATCTCATCACAAAACAATTGTTATCTTCTTGGATTTATGTTATTATGGGACAGAAGAACCTTGGGAGTGGGGGTTCTAATTCATGGACAGGGAGACTGGGAGAAGATGAAAGAATAGGGGAAGGTATTTTAAATACAATTGTTGCACAAAATAGAGAAAACTTCACAACTGGAAGGATCAATTGTACTCCTTCTTTTTGGTTCTTAGATTGAT
>JALLPD010001998.1:0-10924 GCA_036940065.1 Cyclotella cf. meneghiniana | reverse complement strand
GAGTAGCAGTCTCTACAATGTATGACATGATGATCGTGGCCTTGAAATGTCTTCAGGAGTTTGGCTCTGAATGAATCGTCACCATCACAATGCCCCATCAAAGAGAATCAAATGAGAAAATGGTGGCAAGATTAACATCTCCGTCAATGCAGTTGGTTGAGATGTGGGGTGAGGCATCGACTGTCAAGGGGCTTGGATACTTCCACGAAAAAGATTACGACATGGGAAGAAAAAGAGGAACTACTCAACAGATTGATGGGTCATTACAATGTGGGTGCTGCTGGTTGTAGCCCAGACTTTTATCCCGCGTAACCAGAGGTGGAACCCCAACGGGCTAAGTGGACATCACACCATGACCAATTTGTGGGGGCCCCTCCTTTTTCACCGACCTCCTTGCACCGACCTTTGCATGAGAGTGTGTATGAGGTCGGTGCAAATATTTATGTGGTCAGTGCAGGTGTAGCTGAGTCTACTTAACAGTAGGGGAATCTGCTTGACTGGTCGGTGCAAAATTATTGAAGGGGTCGGTGCAAATTTATTTAAAGGGTCGGTGCAAATTTATTTATGGAGTCCGTGCAAATTCGATTTTACTGTGTATTGTAATATGTGTAGTAGTAACGATAGGCTCATTTACAGTTTCCAAGAATCCTCCACTCACAGCCAATCATTTCCCCTTAAATAAATTTGCACCGACCAGTCAAATAAATTCCCCTACTCTTAAGTAGACTCAGCTACATCTGCACCGACCACCTAAATGTTTGCACCAACCTCATACACACTCTCATGCAAAAGTCGGTGTCAGGAGGTGTTTTAGTAGGAGTAGCAGATCCATAAGTTCGTGTGAACTGACCATTAATGACTCCAACCATTCTCAGGAAAGGTCGGTGCAAGGTCGGTGCAAGGGGTCGGTAAAAACCAGGGGTACCCTCGTCGTGGGTGCGAGGGGCTCGCCGTCCTTCCTCTCCTCTTCTTTGCGCCCCAAGAATCTGGTGATGCCGGTTCTTCCATCTCCTCTCATTGCGGCGGTCACGATGATGCTACTTCTCGTCATGGACTGTCCAGTGGCGAAGCGTCGCTCAAAAGTGTCCTGGTGATCACCCACTTGTTGATGACGAAGAAACATATCTAATTGACGTTGCTCCTCTTGACCACGTAGAAATTTATCTCGTACAATACGGTCGATCTCGTCATCAGAAAAGAGTCGTTTAGAATGATAGAAAACTTGAAGAACGTCTTTTTGTTTATTAGATGGTCATGAACGCATGTGGGGTTTACTAGAAATGCCTCCAGATAATTTTTTTGGTGATCGAATCCAAGGAAGTTGGCACCAAGTCTTAGAGGAAATCTGTCAATAATTTTCGTGATAGCTCTTTGGCAAGGCTATATGGATTACCATGATTGTCATACCACTTGACAAAGCAGACATTTATGATGATGATTAATATAATTTGAATGGATGATGGAAAGTTGCGATCTTGCGGGAGACACGAAAGTGAACACACCCGGAGGCGGTAAAGAAGAAGACTAGTTCGTAGAGTAATTTGCTAAGCACAGATCAATCGTTCTGTTGAATCGAAAATATTATGTAAAAGATGCGATGAATTACTCTATGAGCATGCACAAAGCATGCCACAATCAACCAACAAGACATGAAATAATGAAGCAGCAAATGTGTGAAAGGAAGAATGTCAAGAATTCTGAGAAGAATTCTGTGACATCGATGATATGAAAAGAAGAAAACAATGCTAAGATGTACGAAGTCCTAAATAGGTAGGCTGAATCTACAGGTGAGTGCAAAGGATCCCGGACATTTGTGTGGACAGGAGGCTATTAGCCACAAGAAAGAAAGGGACACCAGACTGTTGTCACAAAAGTATTATGCAATGACAATTATTGGCCTATCATTACTCAATGACAATATTTATTTGCCGCATAAAAAATAAACTAAAAAGTCATTTTCTAATTTTGTTTTTAATCGTCAAAAAATTTAAACGATTTGGCGGCTACCATAGTCTTCGTAGTTCGACGCTTCAGAAATGGATTACTCAACTCGTTAGTTCACTGCTTGATGGTTCACAACTCAACGATTCACAATGCTACAGTTCACAACTCGACGGTTCATAATGCTATGGTTCACAATGCAATAGTTCACAATGCTACGTTCACAACTCAACGATTCACAATGTTAGGGTTAACTATGCTACGGTTCACAATGCTACGTTTCACAATGATACGGTTCACAATGCTACGTTTCACAACTCGACGGAAAAAATGAATCTTTGTTTGATACATCAGAATAAGTGTAGAAGCACAGGACTGTATTGTGAGTTGACCTACATGTTGATCAGCAACAGTTCACACAACTGATCGGTATTCGTGAGCAAAGGCATTGGATCCAGATGTCTGACGCCATCAATTACGTCACGACTAACTAAATAGAGAGTCGGGCATGTATAGCTGATCATTTCGCAAGTTATAATCTGCCAAGTGCACTCACAAGGCTTCATAAGATAGCACATTGACATCTGTGGGAAACTGCATTCATTTCTATTGCTTAAATAAAGCGGGCTTTATTCTTTAATACCAACTAGTTCAACACTTGTATTGAAAAAATATAGTAACACTTGAATTGGAGCGCAATTCTTTCGAGTAAGAAATGGCCTCGTTTTGTATCTCTGACACAGTTTTAACTGTGCCTTCAATGGTAGTTTCGGTGTTTTTTCTCGTAAAATAACCGTAAGTTGGATTTCTAGCCGGCGTCTATGATTGCCGGAAGCAACAAATTCTTCATCTTGGAAAAGTAAGATGAAACAATATTTCTTTTATGACATGTAAACAAGCTTTGTTAGTTATGTATATTTCCACGAGTCATGGCTTCACTGTCAGAATTAATTATTGAAAATCTTAGATTCTTAACCATAAGATGATTTTTTAACACCATTTCGGATATTGTCGATTGTGTCTGCATCTGCGCAACAATTCTGCCAAAGTCCACCTATAAAAAGCCGCAACAACAGTCCAACCATCCACTGGTCCCATCATTTCCATCCGTGCCTTCATTATTCCATTCATGACTGAACTGCGATCTACTTTGCATGCATTCTCCTCTCCCAGTTCATTCAAAACTCATCACTCCCCGCTAAATGCTCCGTCTCCTGCACCTTCTTAATAAACTCCTCCTTCTCCACACACCCCTTACACTCCACCCCCCTATCCAACAAAATACTCTTGAGCTGCTTCACCCTCAACTTGGTCAAATCCTTGGGCTCCAAATTCTCCGTCTTAACGGGGAACTTGACCCCGCAAATCTCGGGATTATTCTTATTGATTCGTTTGCACAATCGATCGGCCGTCATCCCGAGCGAGAAGGGTTGCGCCACGTCGCGTTTGATGGGGTCGATGTAGTAGCATATTTTCTTTTCGCGCGCCGAGAGGGATTCGTTGGCGCAGTGCGATCCGATGGCGGATTCGATTTTGGGTTTGTCTTTTTGATCGGGTTTGGGCATCGAGTCGCGGATGTCGGTCATTACTTTCATGCAGACTGAGGTGGATCGAGACGTCGAGTCGGTGAGTCGCGAAACGATGGACATGGGATTGGATTCTACGAGTGTTTTTAGAGCGGTTGTGCAGGGCGTCCCCGTGGAAATCGTTTCTCACCTTCGCAATCACGAGGATCGCTGCCAGCATTCACAGATGAAACGAGCATTACGGCTGCTGATAGAATTGATAAGGCCCTCATTGTTTCGTTTCTGTGTATGGTAATGAATCAAGCGGCGGGGTATGGAAAAGGGAATCTAAAATAATGATATCCAACGATGACGAAAAATGCTAAGAAATAAAGTGGACGACCACGCACCAACATTATTTCGAAGATAATAAACGAGGCGACCACGTGGAAATGCGACACAAGCACCAACGAAGCTCCTTGTAAGCTGGACTCCCAGTAATCCAATCATATTTTGGCCGATAACCCATTACTGATTTTTCCCGTCGCGTCCGTCGTCGTGCGTCAGCCCATCATCCGCGAGAGACACCGCCAAGCCAGGCAGACACACACGCATGGCAACGTATGTATTGCGCATGATCATCCTCCTTCTCCAAACGCACACTCTGTACACCATGAAGTCCACCGCCATCCTTTTCCTGTTGGCCTCTGCGGCACAGGCCTTTGTTCCTTCTATTTCATCCGTTAGAACATGGTGCGTTCTTTTGATTGGTGCATGATGTGTCTCGGTGCTGCTCGATGGCGGGTGTGCAACGGTTCGCGACGGTACCGAATTCTGTGGTGGAGAGAGTGCACCGCGTAGTTTTCAGTGGGCACGTCGGTATTTGCGAAGCGGCCGGCAGGGACCTAAGAATTGACCGCCTTGACGAGTGGAATGTTTGCCGCGGAAAAGAACGACGGAGCTGTCGTTCAAATGTCGAATTGAAATTCTACGCACGTCTCGTTTGTCGTTGTGCAGAACCTGAGTGTTGTTGTGCGAATGTCACTGCGTTCCACGTTATGGCGTTTAATTTCGACCCTTGCTTAAAGGATCAGTTACTTTCATTTGCGAGGTTGATTTCGTTTGCGCAGTCGCGATTCCAGCGTCTCTTGTAATTCCTTGTCGGCCTCCGCATCGTTTGCCATGCCCAACTTTGATAAAAATCATCACTTGCTGACCCATCATCTCCTTTTCCGCTCTCCTCCCCAACGCATTCGCCACAGCCTATCCCTCCACGCCAAACACGCCAACAACAAAGCCGCCAAAAAAGCCAACCACAACCGTCCCCGAAAATCCCGCCCCTCCGACATTCACCGTAAACCCACCGACTACCCCACCTGGGTCAACCCGCCCGAATACACCATCATCGACGATTCCTACGTCGTAGACGATGTCTCGACGGAAGAAGAATTCGTCAAGCAAGACTTTTTGGACGATTCCATCGCCTGCATTCACAGGGGGGGAGAACATACCGGATGGGTCGTGGAGTTGTCCGGACAGCCGTTGAGTGCCTTTGGACCGATGGAGTGGGAGAAGGTTCCTCAAGGCGGACCGGAGTACATGTTGGCAGAGATGGGATCGATTGGACTCGAACAAGAGCAGACGGAAGGATCGACCGGCCGTGCGGTGACTGTGTCACTTCCTGAGGGTGCGGAACTCGTGGAGATGAAGGAAGATCAACAGTTAGTTTTTTACTAAGGATAGTTATTGATACACATGATGAAAAGAACTTGATGGTTCAAACTAGGTAGATTCTTTGTCCTTGTTGAGTTTATGTAATCTAAGCGACCTTGATAAGACATGATTGGTGTCCCACTTCATCAACTACAGATCTTCTTTCTGTGAACTGTACACCTGTTCTAGTGGTCGACGAGGATGGCCAGAGTCGAGACCCAGATGAGCAGTTTAATCGTTTAAACTCAATTGATACATTCAACCCGAACAACCATTCCCCATTAGACATTGTACACGAGGTTTCAACAGAGTGGCTTCATTCCAACGCAATCCTTCCAACTCCAAATTTGTCAACACTCGACGCACTTAAGCACTGCCAACCACAGTGCCACTCCCCCTTGCCGCCATCATCGCCCTCCTCCTCCTCGCCGCCTCTCTCTCCCTCTCAATAGCCCCCTCCACAATCCTCCTCTTCTCCTTCTCCAACTCCTCCTTCTCCTGCGGTGTTCTCAAACGATCCGCCCACTTTTGACTCTTATAAGGCCTTCCTCCCCCCTTGGCGGCATCCAAATCTCCAATGTCGACCCTCGGACGAACGCTCCCCTCATTATAAGGAGATCCCGGCTGCGTGTAAAAACTGTCCTTGGCGCCCGGGGGCAATCCCACGATGGGATTACCGATACCCCACCCCCGAGAGCGCACGGTGGTCAAATTGTGAAGATGGTGGAAATTCATGACGGGTTCTTGATGTCCCACGGCGCTGTTTCCGTCGGAGGGGACGGAGGAACGATCGAGGGGGATAATGTCTCGTCCTTTTTCTTTGATGAAAACGTTTTCGGAAGAGGGCGGGACGTCGTTCATGGAGGTCATCCATCCGTGCCATTCGGGGGGGATGGAGGCCGAGTCGAAGTTGTGGATGTCTCCCGGTTCCACCTGGATGATGACGACGGGGCAACGATAATATTATTTGAGAACACCCATTGGAACTTGGAGTGTGTTTTTCATCGAGCGGTCAGCAGCGTATCGATTTCAATCCAGTCATTGAGCAATCCACGAGTGTAAAAGTAACGTTTGACAATACTCACCCAACGATGCTGCCCGAAGGGATAATCGACACGATTTTCGTAATATCGATTCCCGGCGGCATCGTGACCCATGTACGTTCCGAATTTGAAGGGGTAGTCTCCGTTCTAATGAATGAATATCCAAATCATGAATAGCACGTGGCGGATGGTCAGGTGATTATGGGCGAGGGTGCAGAGAGAGAAAAGTATTTAGTGGAGAACAAATGGAATGGCAACTGGAGCAATATTCAAGAAACGAACTAGGAAAAGACTCGATGTTTAAAAAGCGGCCCACCACCCATCGTGACAGCATCGTGACTTGACTTTTCAAGAGTCATCCATAGATTCAAGATCAAGAAAAAATTCTTTCCCGGCGCCTCCATCTCCAGCATCATCAACGTCATCGCCCGCAAACTATGTTGGCATAACTTAACCCATTCCATTGATCCATCCGTCACCGTCGTTAGCATCATCAACACCGGCTTACCGTGTACATGTGCTCCAAGAGACCGCGCCATCCCCCCCGATATTTTAGGGCTGCTTGAAAACTACGAATGACGCCGTACACCATGATGAATGGATCGTATTGTTCTCTATTATTGTGCCCTTTCGGTGGGACGGTGTTGGACTGTTACAATTTGTCGGTTCGACGTCCCTTTGTTGGTGAAGCCAAAGTAATGTTGTTCTTGGCGATTTCAGGGCTACTACAGGCCCAGAGACGGGGAGAAGGCGGGTCGTGAAATGGTTGGAAACCCCGAGAATAGGGGCTCCTGGCAAGCCACAGATGTCCTGCTATTGTACCGATCTATTGTACGATATCTATCTATTGTACTGATATCTACGTAGCCCTCAGTCGATTAACTACCTACCGAGTCCACAACATTCCACTTTCTGTTTTCTATCTCGATCATGACTGCAACGCGCCGAGGGCGAAACCGAGGCCGAGGCAAAACATGCCCAACACACGAATCACCCTCCGCCCGAGGGACGATCGAAGCCTCCTCATCCGCCTTTCTCGTTGCTAACGCCCCATCGCAAACGAAGTTTTCATCCTCTGCATGCGATAATGATTCGGGTCCCTCCGTTAAACACAACGTAATCCAACTTACGCCCTCCTCGACGCCAACCAAGGCCCAACCACAAGCAAGGAATGCATCGTCCATCATGTTGACAACTCCACTGAAAACTCTCAAACTCATCGAGGCCACCATTTTACTCAACTCAACCAAGATGACGAAACGGCCCGACAGCATGGGAATCCTGTCGTTGGACGAATGGAAAGCATGGGCCCGCGCCCACGAATGGCTGGCTTCTTCGTCTTCCACTGCCGTTCCATCCGATTCCTCGACGATGGATATTCGCGAACAGACGTTACAAGATCCAACGTTGCCATCACGCGAAACAGACCTCATGTCGACTCTGTCGAGCTTCGTAACGTCCTTCACGGAAGAAGAACGATTGTTGTTCGATTTGCTCGTTGTTTCCGGCTGGGTCGACCGCGATTCCGCCGACAAAGGTCGATGCAATGAACATTTGTATCCGCTCTATCGAGTTTTCATAGATAACAACAACAAATTGTGTTTGGAGGTATTGTCGTCACCGAAAAGGAACGGTGCCACTCGATCGCGCATGGACGTTTTGAGCGAGAGATATCTGCAATCTCGTACATTCTTTCGGTCGATTCACGCCGCTTCCGACGATAACAACAATGACAACAGCGACGGACCTGCATCCATAGAGAAGGAGCAATGTGCCATGTGGTGGGATCATGCTTTGAAAGTGGCACGATTGATTCATGCCAATAAAAATACTCTCCCGAAGCAAACTCAACGTGGTGCCGATAACCAACGAAACGCCAGCGCCTCCTCCTTCGTTCAATCCATAATAAGCAACAAGGTAGCCCCTGTCGGCATTTTCCATGATGCAGACGCGAATCCCGACGATACCGCCAAAAACATGTCGCTCGAAGAGAGAGTTCGCGCACGCGCCGCTCTCCGCGAGTCGAATAACGCAATGCATAGAGCCAAATCCGCCGCGACGCAAAGCAACACCGGTAACGATCGAAAAGCCTTGCTCGAATTGGCCAATGTCTTGCGTCACTTTTCGCAACGGAGGGGTGTTTCGTCTCGTTCCAACAGCTTTACGGCATCGGAGAGGCTCCGGAGTCGACCCGTCGACGGAGGGTCCTCTGCCGCCGACGGCGTCGGTCGTCCCGTCTCCGCTCGACTGTCCCTCACCGACTTTTTGAACGATGCGCGCTTGTGCTGGAATGCCGTTCTTCGAAATAGCACCGGAAGCGGAAGCAGCAAGGGAGGGAATAGTTCCCACGGTGCGGATTCGAGAGGAATATCGACGTCCTCCGTTGTCAACGTTGACCTCAGCCGTGTTTTATTCCAGCTTCGATTGAACGTGACCTACGATGCCGACAACACGAACAAGAACGCACTCGAGTCAATGGACGGAATCCTTTCAGACCGGCGTCAAATGGAGAAGTATTTGCTGAACTTGTTGCGAGAATTGACCGTCCTCGTACCGAATTGGATATGCGTGAGCAGAATCCCTTCCGCTCTTTCTTCCTCCTCCGTAAAACGCAAAGATTCTGCGTCTTCCTCCAATGGGGGATCTGCCTACAGCGTCGAAAACACCAAATCCATCATCCCTCGAGATTCTATCATTATCATTCGAAATGATACCGTCGACTACAACACGGATGTCCGTGCAAAATTGGGCGGAACGGTAGCTCGCCGATATGACACCAGCGGCGAGGGCGGTAGAAAACGGACGGTAGAGGGACACCCGAAAGAACAGCATCCGTTAACAACTGAGCTTCATGGAATCAGGCATACGCTCGGTCCATCGGTAGTGGCCGATGCAATCGTCCCTCCCTCCTTTCGGCAAAGGTATGGCAAGGTGATTGAGTCAACCTGTGTCAAGGCAGCGACGGAAACACAAAATAGAACTGGGTTACGTGAAAAATGATGATTTAAACACCGAATGAACGATGAATTCTACATCGTGGCAGGTGGATATAATATTTGTGATATGAAAAAGAAGCGACTGAATACATTTTACACCATGACAGATTGTTTGATATGAATATTTTGTTTGCATAAGAATTTTAAGATTTCAAGTGGTTTGATACTGAGATTCTAGCATCTGCGTTACATGCGTCCAAGAGATGTTCTTTGATTCTTGTTGGATCACATCATATTATAGAATGATTGAAACGAATCGAATAATTGTGGTTGGAAGAAGAGGGAGCCTTTGTCACGACTTGTACTCAATGATAAGCATGTCGTGTTTTAGTAATACCCGTCCGCCAAGTCGCCGTAACACATTTAGCAAAGATGTGTCTTGAATCACAAATCAAAGACAAAAAACTGTGAATTTCTAATTCATAATCATCAATGAATTTCATCTGTGCTCCACAATCCATCCCCCAAGTAATGGCAAACTTCGATCCCCGTACCCTTATTCTTCGATCGGACATCTTTTGAGCTCATTGTCATGAATCCCACGGCCAAGGGATATTCCTTCCCTTCCGCATAAATCACTATCCCATCTCCTTTTTCGAGTCCGGGTTTTTCGTCCGAGTCAGGCGGCATTTCTGCTCCTGCGACGACGAGAAAAAATGCCGTGAGGAACTTGTGAATGCACGCAACTCCGATCCATATCCCACTTCTCAGTCTAGTGTCAAACGTTGCCCTATTTTTCTGGAGGCGTAAAATTTCGGACAACAAACAAGAACAGGTCGCTCACCCTCGTTGGTCAACCCAGGACACATGACGTTCGCCCCCCCGAGCAAAAAAGGAATCGCCCCCCTATCCACTCTCACATTCGTAAACTCCACCCCCGGATACTTATGAACGAATTTCAACGTGGGCAAAATGGGTCCGTCTCTGTGCTGAAAAAAGATCGGTTCGTCTCCCCCCCTCGCGCCGTCGTCGCCCGCCACGTGGCGGCAGTACAGCATTAAATGCGGGCCGATTTTGTATTGGATCAGGGGTTGTTTTTTGGGAATCAGTTCGTCTAATATTTCTTCGGTGAGTGAGGGGTGAGACTGAGAGATTTGGGATTTTATGCCTCGTTGGACGGAGGCTTTGACTTGGGTGGAGGTGGAGACGTCGTTGGTGGGGTCGAATCGTTTGAACATGGTGTGCGTGATCGGAGGATGATGGGAGATTATGCTGAGATTGCTGTGATTACGGCCCCTCTCTAGAGAGCTAGGTACAGTAGGGTATCCTGGAAAATTTGTCATGGCTACATTCTGAGTGGTTCCTACAGGTTTGACCAGCTAAAAGACCTGTACCATCTATTATCGTACCATGAAATATTTTACGGTAAGTAACCCACACGAAATATTGTTTTAGCAGTTTTTGAATAAAAATTTGCAGGCATTCGCCAGAGATATCAGATATCAGGAGATTCCGGGTTCGAATCCCGGGCAGGATTCAGAACATAGTCCTGTTGGCCCAACGGTAAGGCGCCTGACTACGGAAGTTGTTTTTTTTCCCCTGCAATGGGCTAACTGTGTCTAGTTACGACTTTTATTTCTGTTATTCTTAAGTTTGCTGGCACTGGTTTGCAGGCTCTCAGATATATGATAAATATGCCTGCTCAATAGGGGTTGTCAATCTTTTTTCTACTATCATTATCATTATGATTACAAAAATGCACAATCTCACTATTTCGATTATTTAG
>JALLPD010001997.1:0-10951 GCA_036940065.1 Cyclotella cf. meneghiniana | reverse complement strand
TTTTTTCCAGTTAAATTGTTATTTAGTCGGCCACGCCGGCCACCCTCCCTCAGTCAATCAATGGATATGATGTCACCTAGATCATGCCTAGATAAGGGAAAAATTTTGGTTCTGGTTATGATTACCAGAATTTTGGTTAGTAACCAGTAACAAAATCTGATTACTGACTATTTGACCAGAACATAAAAATCGGAATTTGAAACTTAGTTCCAAAGTATCACTGCACATCATACAGTTCCTCCATGTCACGATTTGCAGTGTACTCTATAGTTGACAAATGTATAATGATTTTTCAAATTTTTTTTTTCACCAAAACTCTAATAGTCTAATCCATTCCTTTTCCATTTTCATTTTTATTTCACTTGCTCTCCATCATGGCTCATCTCACTCATAGCCAGATACTTTGCTGTTAATTCTTTAAATAGTTTTCTCTGTATTTCTGTCAGCTATGATTCAAGCTCCTCTAACTTTTTCTTGGCTCTCTTATCAAATCACTTGACAAAGATAGCATTATAATACTTTTTCTATTTCATCTTTAGAACAACCACACATAAGGTCCAATCAAGCAGATGGAGACCACGAATTGCTATGATGTGCTAATTCAATCTGTGCCTGTAGTCTTCAAGTAACTGGCAACAAGAACTTGCCACTCTTCTGATTGCGGGTAAAACAATCACTTTGTGTTGTGTTGTCTAGTTTTCTGGAAACTGGTGACAAAAACTTTTCATTCCCCTGATAGCTGGAAAAACAATCACTTTGTGCTGTGTTGTCAATGAATGTAAGGGGTTCATTGTTTTCTTGGTTTTTTCAGTTGTAGCAACAGTACCTATTTCTATAGAATTAGAAACAGAAGGCAATTGATTATCATCTTTCATTTCTGAGAAATGCTTGAAATCTGTGTTAATACAACCAGATTCTCCACTCTGGATTAAAACAAAATTAGCTTTAGCTAGATCTTATACTGTTGTGTCATGTGCAAAATATACCTATTTGCCCTTCCAATGTTTCAGATAGGGAGTATGTGCCAACTTAGTGTTTTGGGAACTTGAGATGCAAACACCCATTCCTTCATATTGGAAATGTTCCTCCTGGGATAAGAGAGCAATTGCATCAAATGATTTACTAGATTGTTAACAATTGAATAATAATTATAACCTTGCCTGATCTTTAATCAAATGTCTTCGCATATTTGAATCATCACCACAGTGACCATGATATACCTTCCAGTGATGAATATGAAACATGTTGGGGCTCATGTCATCCACTAAATGAAAAACATTTGCACATGGCAACCCCAATACGGTCATAGTAACAACAGTCACACCAAATAAAAGGCATTCCAGAAGATTGTTTTCTGATGAGCTTCCTTCCACAGCCAATTTAAGTAAGTTTTTGAATCAGAGAGTCATTGTGTTTCACATCAAAGTTCCAATACCACCAAACTTCTTCTTCTTCTATTTTGCTCAATTTGTACAAATTTTTCCTATCATAGGTAATATCTGCCAATGCCTGACTCTTTGCAATTATGATGTCTTTGGTAGGTAATCTTGAAGACATGTTTGTGTGTTTCAGTGATCTAAATGCTGCTTCTTTTTGCTCTTGAATGGTCTGATTTGTATTTTCAGCATTTCTTCTATACTTTTGTGGATATCCATCTTCGTGCTCACACAAAAATTTGTCTTGACAATACTGTTCTGTGATTCCACAGGGGAAGTGGTTTCAGAATCCATACAATTTGTTGTGTACAATCGCATGTGGTTTCCCAGTACTTCTCTTTATCAACCAGTGCCTCAGCTCTCATTATGCTGGTCGACATGCATGAGTGTCCCAAGTCTTCAAGAGTTTGCTTGTCTCTCAAGAAAATTTTGAGCTCCTTGCAAGATCTATTCCAACACCATTTCATGCTCATTGCGTTGTCTCGTTATCCATTGAAGAATTTGGACACTCAGACATGAAATTTGAGTCGTGATGTGTTACAACATCATATGGATTCATATGAAAGTAGCAACATATTTGGAAATTTTTGTCATTGTCAATTTTTCATTCTTATGCACTTCCTCTGTTAGGAAATATGAAGTAGAACATGCTAGGTTATGTATTTTTATCCTCTACCTAGCTGAATAAGTGGCTAGGTAGAGGATAAATAAGGTAGTCCATGGAATTTCGTAGCTTCCCCTTGATATTCTTATTAACTTCTTTACCTTCCACTTGGAATAGAGCAACTTTTGCTAAAATATCTTGGATGTTTTTGAGAGCTATAGCAGACTCTGACTTTTGTATCAGGGGAGAGTTCCTGATTAAGGGCATCCATAAGTTCATCTTTGTAGATTTTCCTGATGGTGTGGTGAGTAGCATCTGAAGGACCACAGGTGAAGTGGAGTAACGATTGGGTTCTCGTTGGTCGAGTAGTGGGGATACTTTGGAAGCTTGTTTGATTTTGGATTTTGTATAGGACACTGTAGAAGACTGGTTTGATATAGAACAGGTCCCAGCCTCTTGATACAAGTCTTTGGAAGAAGAGTTTTACAAAGTTGATAAGTTATTTTTGTAGCTATTTTGTCTGTAACAGCAACATACTATGCCATAAAAACTCCTTTATTCATACTGGGTGAGTGGGCTGACTCTGGTGTGATGTAGAGGTAGTGTTTCCTTCTTTTTGGTGGATCTTTGTGGTAATCAACCCTTCTCTAATGGTAATGGCTAGGTCCAGGAAGGTGGAGGTATTGGGTGGTTTGTTGAAGTTACATTTCAGGATGCCAAAGTTATTAGCATCTTTCATAAGGCTTTCAAATTGTTCATGTCTTCCTACCCAGATACCAAAAATATCATCTATAAATTTTCTGTAGAAGCTAAGAGGGTGTTTTCATGGCCGTCTGCTGGTGAATGGGTTGGTTCAGGAGTTGTTGGTAGTAGCAACTCATAACACATTGTTTTCTTGGATGATTTGCCACCTATCCCTTTATTTCCCCTTTGCAGAGTTGAGCAGCACCGACCTTTGAGGAAGGTTGCTTCTTGTGATGAGTGGCGGCCTTGCACAAGGTGGATTTGATTGTGGAATTTTGGCAGAAGTTCATGCCATGGCTTTTTAGTGGTTTTGGATGTTGAATGGGATAGTTTTTTGAAAGTGAATGAAATGGATGCCCCAAGTGTGCCGTTTGAGGTGTGGCAGAGAAATCCATCTGAGAAATGCAGTCATTTTTGGTATTATGGTTCTTTGATGAATGCAACGACTGCAGACGCTGGGCCATGGCCAGCTCACAAAGTATCAAAGCAAGATACTTTCTAATTTTGAGAAGAAAAGTTGGATTCAACTGGTGATATATTCATGTATTTATACATAGATACCCTAGCATTGTTTTGTTGGACATAGTCACATGATGATGTCATATTGTTAAAAGAAGAACTGGTGTATAGTCAACCCCAGTTTGTTTTGCAAATGATTAGTAATCTGGTGAATGGTGAATTGAATTAAAAGTCATATTGCACGGACATTTTCCATCTTTCAATCACCACAATTGAATACTTAATTACGATGGTGATTTGGTGTCAGTTCTTGAACATTCAATTTCTTACATTGCAGGACTACAAACTCAGTCACAGATTTTGGACTTGCTAGATCTGGTTTAGAACCTGGCTAGTAAAAATGTATTGTACTTTTATGTCAACCACCAGATGATGAAGGAAATTGGAGTATTGGGATGGCTTCATTACTTTTCTGTGAGCATGTAAGGTGAATTTCTTGCGTATTAGTAGTGCCAACTAGTACATGGGCTAGCACATGCACTTTTCAAGGGTTTTTTTGTTTCATTCCATTCTGGTGAGGATAAGCTATAAGTTACACTATGCCTCTCAAAGTGCCAGTTTGAATCTTAATTGTTTCTTTATGTAATACATTCAAAACAAACAATGCCACCATTTCTGTTAGGTACATCTCATTTTAGTTCACTTTGAAACAACCTACTATGAATACTCATTTATTTGTGAAAAGTCATTTTCTATGTTGTGATATTTCATCATTTGCAAAAGATATATGTGTTGACAGGGATAAATAAGGAAGTCTGCCCATGTAACAGGTTTCAATAGTGTTACCTGTCTTTTTCTCTGGACCCATCGACTCAAACTCTGTACCATACAACATCGTTTGTCTCAAAACCATTCATTTTCATCATGATTATCTAAACAAAGTAATCACCCTCCAAGTTCTTGGCGTATCCCGTACCAGGAACACCATAAATAATCCTACTACTCAAAACACCATCCAACATGGTAATCTTTTCCTGGACATCCTTAAAATCCACCACTCCATGCCCGCTTGTATCCACATCCACAACGTTATAAGCAATATTTCCTCGACTTTGATTAATCTGCTGTAAAATATTCAAATTGCTTCCAGCAAACGCCTCGGAGATGTGTGCCAACATCCCTGGAACGTTCTTGGTAACAACCGTAAACCTGATGGAGTTCTCCGGTCGATTCGGTAGGCTGGTAGATGGGAAGTTGACGGAGTTGCGAATGGTGCCCGTTTCGAGGAAGTCTCGGATGGTTTCTGCAGCCATGCTTGCGGCGGCATCTTCGGCTTCTTCAGTGGAGGCGCCAAGGTGAGGAAGGAGAATGGCGGAGGGATGGTTCCATAGGAGATCGTCGGGGAAGTCCGAGACATATCTTTTGCAAGTAAAGATAGCGATTTTGATGAATTGTATAGCAGACGCAAGTTTGTGAGCGAGCATTATATACTCGTAAAATATAGCAATACACAACCGATTAACGATGACTCTTTTGTCTTGCAACACACAATATTCACTCACTTTCCCCCCTTTTCATCTAAATGCTTCTTCAGCGCATCACTATCTACCAACTCCCCTCTAGCGAAATTCAACAGCACTGCCCCTTCCTTCATGGCACTCACAACCTCCTCGCTAATGACATGATGGGTTCCCCCCTCGCCCTTAATATACGGTATATTCAATGAAATATAATCAGCATTCTTGACAGCCTCAAGCATTCCACTCATGAGTTGAATCGATCGTGGCAACTTCAAGGCATTCTCAATAGAAAGCATGGGATCATACCCCATGACATGCATCCCAAGGTGTTCGGCATCCCTCGCCGTCGCCGCCCCAATATGCCCCAATCCCACCACTGCCAAAGTCTTCCCCTTCAACTCCCTTCCACCAAACATGGCCTTATCCTTCTCCACCCTCTCTTTCTGCTCCCCCCTCTCCCCCAACACACGCATGTGATTGATCCCGTCCACGATACGCCGCGATCCCAACAACATCCCGCAAATGACCAACTCCTTAACGGCATTGGCATTAGCACCCGGCGTATTAAACACCGGAATCCCCAATTCGGACATTCTTGTGACGGGAACATTGTTCGTCCCCGCTCCGCATCGCGCAATGGCCCTCACGGTGAGATTGACCTCCTCTTCCTTGAGTTTGTGACTGCGCAGAAGAATGGCGTGGGCGTTCGTCGCGTTTTCTCCTTCTTTGATTTCGTATTGGTCCGTGGGGAATTTGGATAGGCCCACGGGAGAGATTTTGTTGAATGTTTTGATTTGGAATTTGCCCGGTTGGTAGGTGGTGATGTCTCCGTAGGTTTTCCAGGCGCCGCGGCCGTGTTCTACGGAGATGTCGGCGAGGGCTCGGATGGCGAGGAGGCTGTGTCGTTGGGGGAGTAGGGATGGAGGGGGGATGCGATGGAGGAGAGTGGAGAGGATCATGGTTGGATAGATATTATTGATTGTTTCGACGCATGCAAGAGATGTATGTGGTTGAGAGATGCTTTTGCGTTCTTGTTGTTTCACCGCGATTTGCAACACATCATCATCGTCATGAATTCTAGTTTTTGGTGGAATTTTTTTTGCGGTCGTGAGGAGTGCGTCGTCATCCCGTTCGCCACTCCATCACTGATGGAAATGGATATTACTAATTCCTACGTATTAAGAGAAAGGATATAGAGAATCTTTTAGATGTAATGAATTTATGTATCACCGAGACCGGAACGTGCGTCATTTCTTAATGGTATCGATGAAAATGAAGTCCCATTATTCAAACTAAGAATCTTTTTGAGGGTGTCAAAAATCTGTGATATATTTAGCGCTCCTCTCTGTTCACATCATGTTGTGCTTTTGATGTAGTTTAGATGTGCTCTTCTTCACCCGGCCAACATTGCCGTTACTGCAACGTGCAGCTGGGGACGCTCTTATCCCCTCCTCTCCATCCGAAATGCATGTTGGCCACTCTTCACGAATAAAGCATGGAAGCATTCCGACACCTCTCTGTCCTCATCGAATGCCCCATTCAAAACGTATCCAACGATGACATTGCCTCCCTCACCCATCAATGCCTCGTAGAATTTTGCTTGCCCAAAGAAATTTGGCACAACAATGCCAATGGCATTGGCAGTGCCGTCAAGGAAAAGCTCAGAGAGAGAGAGAGAGAGTTGCAGCCTTTGGAGATGGAATCACCACAACAAATGCCGACACGAAAACCAAAACAGATGAATTCGACAATGACGATGAAGACTTTGCATCATTTGATATCAAAGCGGCCATTCAGTCTGCATCAAGTCCTGCAACTATCGCCTTCAAGGTGGAGAATTGTCATCCCAACTTGCATACAATTGAGACGCCTTCCAAGTGGCCGCATGCTTCGCAACCAGACAGCCAAAGCAGCGTAGAGAAATGATGCAAGATTACCTTATCACCACATGCAACCAAAACAATGTCCTCCCACATGATATTGACATTGAAAAAATGGAACAAGCCATCCCTCCAGACTTTGCCTCCAAAATGAAATCCTCTCTCTCACCCACTGGACACGCAACCTGTTGCTCGGGACAATTCCTCCTCCTCCACTCTATACTACATGACAAGGATGCTTGTGCCTTTTGCACCACAGGTGCAGGCAAGAGTTTGATGTATCAGCTCCCTCCTCTCCATTTCATCAGGCGGGAGTGATCATTGTTCCACTGGTGAGTTTGATGCAGGATCAATCTGCAAAAGTGAATACTTTGGTGCGATCAAGTGGCGGTGGGGAAGTGACAGCCTATCTTGGGTGGGTTAAGATGGATGTCTCCATGGAGGAGAGGGCATTGAGGGGAGAGATTCACTTGGTTCATGTTACACCAGAGAAGTTGGTTGGGGGGGGAGTTTTTTGGAGAGGTTGGCAAGGATGCATGGGGAGGGGGAGAGGGGGGAAGTTTGTTTGTTTGCTTTGGATGAGAGTCATTGTGTCTCAGAACGGGTGAGGTGCATTTGTTTTTTAATGTTCTTTGACAACTATCCATTCATTGATTTACCTCTTCTGTCCTTGGCCGTTGTTCCACACATGTGATTGTTCCAAGGTTCATGTTTTTTGACCCAAATTCCTCAAAATTGGAACCTCCCTCCGAACCCACCCCATACTATCCTCCATTCCCATACTTGCTCTCACTGCCATGGCTGTTCCACAAATGCAACACAACATTCTCAAAAATCTATACATGCATCCATCGGAAGCGACCATTGTCAAAAAAAATTTTATTCAACTGAATTTAAAGATTGTCATTAGAAGAAAGCTAAAGAATGGGCACATGGCCGCCTTTGATGTGGTGGTGAAAGAAGTGGCAAAGGGAGAGAGAAAGATAGTAAAAAGTACGATTGTGTACTGTGCCAAGCATAGAGAAGTGGAAGAGATTGCTACACTCCTCACCAATTTGCTCTCTCATCTCTTGACGAAGGAACAACATATTTCATGGGATAGAGCCACAGCCATGGTAAATCTGCTTGTCAAACACTATCGTGCCACACTGTCCATCTCAGATTGTATGCATGCTCATGTTTCTATTCTTGTTGGGAAAACATTCATAATTGTTGCTAGGGTAGCCTGTAAGTTTGACTTTTCTCATGATAAGAAATGGCTACGGATTGTAGTATTCACCTGAACTCACTGCCCTGCCTACCCCTTTCACAGTTGTATGGGAGTTGACAAACCCGACATTTGCCAAGTCATTCATTGGAGCCTTCCTAAAGCAGTGGAGGAGTACTACCAGCAAATGGGACGAGCTAGTCAAGACATACTGTTCAGGGAATGTATCCTCTAGAAAATCCATAAACATTCTTTTATGGATCTGTTTCCTTCTCTCATTGCTGGATGCAGCATGGCTTTTGTAGTGCTCCTTTCTACTCTCCAGGATGGATTTGGCATGGCTTTTGTAGATTCCTTTTCTTTTTCCAGGATGGATTCCACATTTCTTCCATAATGCCCTTTCCTTTTTCCAGGATGGATTCAGCATGGCTTTTGTGGTGAACCTTTTTCGTGTTCAGGATGGATTTGGCCTTTCGTAGTGCCCTTTTTGTTTTTCTAGGATGGATTTCACATGGCTTTTGTGGTGCACCTTCTTCCTCTCTAGGATGGATTTGACGTTTTGTAGTGCATGTCCTTTTTGTTTATCCAGGATGAATTCGGCATGGCTTTTGTAGTGCACCTTTTTCCTCTCCAGGATGGATTTGGCATTGCTTTTGCAGTGCACCTTTTTCCTCTCCAGAATGGATATGTCATGGCTTTTGCAGTGCCCTTTTATTTACTTTAGGATGGATTTGGCATGAATTTCATAGTGCCATATTGTCCTCTCCAGGATGGATTCCACATGGCTTTCATAGTGCCCTTTTTTCAGGGATGTATTGAGAATGGCTGTCATAGTGCCCCTTTTTCTTCTCCAAGATGGATTTAACATGGCTTTCATAGTGCCCATTTTTCCTCTCCGGGATGGATTCCATATGGCTTTTGTAGTGGTCCTT
This sequence comes from Cyclotella cf. meneghiniana, assembly GCA_036940065.1. Classification (NCBI taxonomy): domain Eukaryota; phylum Bacillariophyta; class Thalassiosirophyceae; order Thalassiosirales; family Thalassiosiraceae; genus Cyclotella; species Cyclotella cf. meneghiniana. Next base: position 2,169 of record JALLPD010001997.1, on the reverse strand, counting down.
TCTTTTTTGGCAAATGGATCACTTTCTTTGCTCATGAAAGATTTTATTCTTTCACTGATTTTTGCCTTGTTAAGTCATTTTTGTTGACTTTGTCCTCCTTGGGTAGCTATTTATTAGGCTCATTCAATGAATCATCTTAATGAAATCAGAAAAATGTATGCCAAACAAAAACATAATAATCAAGAACAATTTAGTTTTTATGGATCTTACCAGTAACTGCTTCTCTGATACACTATCACAAGAATTAGAAAATGACATATTTTTCTATATGAAATCTGTAACATAAACAAATCCAATGGTCTCTATGATTCATGTAGAAACAGTTAATAGCTGTAATCATTCACGTATGTTGTCTGTAAAAGAAGTTATCAAACGGAATGTAAGTTAAATGTGAGATATTCAATATGAATAATAAAACTAAAAATCATCAAAGCACAAAAAATACTGCTTCTGAAAAGGACCGCAACAAAAAATATTATCATACCTAGTATGATAAAAAATGAAACATAATAAATAATTCTGACATAAGCTAAATGTGAGATATTCAATTGGCACAAACAAAAAAGCTAAAATTCATCCAAGCACAGAAAATACTCTTTCTGAAAATGACCACAACAAAAAATATTGTCATACCTGGTATGATAAAAAATAAAAAATTATAAAAAATGATAAAAAATTTTTGAGGACATTTTTTTCTCTGCCAAAAAAATGTTGTCATCCTGGTATGCTAAAAAATGAAAAATAATAAAAGATCCATAGAAATTTGTTTCTCTGAAAAGCAATCATGAAAGAAGATTACCCCTCCATTAACGATCAAAAATAAATAAGAAATGAAACATTTTTTTTGAAAGGACAGAAAATATTTTTTCTCCAAAAAACGGTCCACCACAAAATAATATTAACATTTCCCAGAGGACGAAACAGAATTTGCAATGCAGAAGAAAAATTTCCAGGGAAATGATCATCAAAAAAGCCATTTCAGGGCTTGCCACCAGCGTAACCACATTGATTTCAAATTATATCATACCATACTAAGGATGGAATTTTTTTCTAAAAAAATACCATCAAAAAACAAGATTTCCACACCCCAAGAGATGGAATAAACAGTGGAAAATAAAAGGCAAATGTTCAGCGTTACAAAAATAATATTGCCATACCCCAGAGAATAAACAAAAAATGGAAAATAAAAAAAAACTGAAAAAGAAATTACAAAATAATGCAATTCAAAGATTCCTTGACAGTATTCCCACATTGCCTATTCATGCTGCCATCTCATACTCATGATGGAAAATATTTTTTCTGAAAAAGTAAGTTCACAACCATTACATTCACCTACTCACTCTACGTCCCGTGCTGGATTTTTTTCTGACAATAAACGTTCACAAAAATAATATTATCAAATCCTGAAAAATGAAACAGTGAATACAAATAAAACCAACACCACTTCCTTCCCATGCTACCATAGCACACTTCTTTCCAAAGCTACCTTCTGCACATGTTGTTCCCATACTACTAGTCTAATGCTTCATTCCCATGCTGCCTTCTCCCCCATTCCTACCTATTATAACATCCTAATGCTTCCCTCTCATGCTACCCAACACTACTGTTCCAACAATTCCTTCCTACCTTCTCCCTGAGTGAAAATTGAAACACATCGTATTCATCATTCTTAGCTCACAATTAAAAAGCATGTCATTCAAAATGAGAACAGCGGTGAAATCACCAAAAATGCAATATGATATAAAAAACACCGTTTTATAACTGAATTTATCTTCAATACATGATGAATGACTCCTACTCAAAAATTTAATAAAAAATTACATAGAATTGGAGTATTATATTTTGTACTGGTTTCAAATACTTGTACACTCAGCAATTTATCTAAAATATTTTTTGCAAATTAACATGACTAACTCCCTTGTGAAATTCAAAAAAGAAAATATTGTACATTGTTATTCTATTCCCCATTAAATGTCACATTCAGCCTTAAACAAGGTAAGAATTACATTCCTTTACCAATTAGGATCATTGCTCAAACTTGATTAATGGCACTGAAGAAGTAAAGGAAGGAAAGGGATGATAAGGAGGACAAGGAGGAGAAGGAGAAAAAGCAAGAGAAGGAGAAGGAGAAGGAGAAGGAGAAGGAGAAGGAGAAGGAGAAGGAGAAGG